>VYZR01060640.1:18123-53931 GCA_013400675.1 Oxylabes madagascariensis
CATAAAAAACCATTCGTGCATTTCCTGCCTAAGAGCTGGTGAAGAGATGCTTGAGTACCCCGGTACTTTTGGAGATCTCCCATTCTCATAAATTTCATATTTTGACATAATGTCAGCATTCCTCTCTGCCCCAGTTGCCTGCTTTTTCAGCCTGAAGTGAAAGGAGTCCCAACAATAATGAAGCTAAAAAATAAAGACAGCATGAATTACTATATTCTTCTCATGGTACAATAATGGAGAAAGGTCCCATGTTAGGCGGGGGAATGCATGTCACTGTTTCAATACTCAAGAATCAGAAGTGATTCAGTGCACAGAGCAAAATAGCAGCTGTGTTCAGATCTCAGCCATTCACTGGAGAGAAAGAACAGTTTTCACTCATAAAAATGAGTATGTGTCTTTATTCTGTCATGGGATAATGAGGCACCTTGGGCTTGATCCAAAGCTCCCTGAAATCCAGAGAAAGACTCACGTTGGCCTCTGTTCACCCTAAACCAAAGAGGAGAATCTTTTGGAGTTGGAAGAGCTTCCCCTTGCTCTTCTTTTCTCTCCACACTTGAGTCCCACACCACTGCTAGCCTGCCCTATAAATGGAGACCACCAACAAATAAAATCTCTAAGGCTGACAAAAGGATGTTTAAAGACATGTCAGCAATTTAAGCTACAAATCTCAGTGCTCGCAGACACAATCTGCAGTGTAGATGTCCAAGGTGCAGTTCTCTGCCATGTCATCCCACAGCAGGTGACAAATCCCCTGGCAGCCCACGGCCTCAGGGCCACCCACCTGCAGCAGCTCCATATGCACAACTGCAGGGGGAAAATATAACACTGTCCTGCAGCTTGTGATCCATCAGAAAACAGTAATTTCTCATGGAGGATTGGTTTTTATTTACTAACATCAGACCATTCTTGAGGAAGACAGCAGGAGCAAGGGCAAGATTGCCTCTTTTGGTGGCAGACTGCTCTGGATCGACCTAAAATCGATCCTGAGGCTGCAACTGTAGCCTGTGTTGAGAGTAAAATCAAATCACCTGCATTGCCTTGAAAATATCTAACCATAAAAACAGAAATCTGTTATTTATTATGACAAAACTAGCACTGGGAGATCAAGGGCCTGTGACAGATCTTGCTTGTAGTATATTGCCAGGAACATCTTTCTCAGAATTTTTTTAAATTGTTAATTTAATGAAGAGACTAGTTAATTCTTTTCTATAGGGAGGAGAAAACCCTGTTGCACCAAAACTCTATGAAGACTTATAGAGGCACTTCCAACTGCAGTCCAAAATGGCCTAGAAGAGGAAAACCTTCAGAAAGTTGTAGAGCAGGAGCTCCATGATTGCATTACAGCATGCTCTTGCTCTTTTGTTTTGGAGCAGTATTTTTTTCCCTTCTCTTAGCTATTGTCAAAAAGTCACAGAAAGGGAAAGAAAAAAAGAAATTTTAACAGCAGCCTTCCCTGCCCCAACTCCACAAACAGCCATCTCACCAGATAAAGCGCAGTCCTGGAAGTCTTCTGTGCTCTTCTGCCAGAAGCATTTAAAAAAAAATATTTGGGCTCCTGCAGAACAGGGCACCATTTTTGAAAAGGTCTCTGCACTGAGAAAGACAATTGATTTTTTCTTCTTTTGGCCTCTTCCCCATGCAGCAGTGTTTCATAAAGGCAGAGAAACAGAGAAAAGGATCCAAAAGGGAGTGTTAAATATTTCACTTTCCTGTTAGCTGGAAAAGTCAAATATGACACCTCTCACCATCTAGAAGTTTGCTTCTGGCTGTCTCTTCTTCTGTTGAGTTTTGGGTTACATCTCATGTTAAAAGGCTTGGGGCAAGGAGTGGGTGAAATTAGAAGAAAACTCGATCTGGAGGCAAACTTGAACAAATACTGAGGAGGGACTTTGGTCTTATAGCTGGGATACAATGCTGAGTTTGCTCTAGTGATTTTTCAGGTGGTGGGTTCCTCACTGAATTCTGGGATTCCAAAGTAGAAGGTATCCAAAGATATTCCAAGGCATTAGGGAGTCACACAGAGCTGTGAAAAAATGGGAGGCATCAGTGCTCTTGAAATCTGCCTCTTTCTTTGCAGCTCTGTGTGTGTCTGTAAGTGCTTGCAGGGGAAGCAGGTACAACATGGAGATGTTTTCTGCCCTGGAGATGTTGCCAGCACATTTCCTGTGAGGACTTTGGCAAATGTTACTGCAGACTCTGTACTGTGAGAACAGGCTCTGCTTCCTCTTTGCCTTATGTCAGCAACGGCCTCTTGTTTGGCTGCAGCTAGAATTGTTATTGCTGGTAACTGTTGGATGGAGAAGTTTGAAGGACGAAAATGTGGGCTCCTGCTGCCAGCCTGCCTATGTTTGTTGTGAGAGGTCTGAGCAAAGGGAGTTGAGTAATTTGGCTTTAAGAATCTGTTGATCCTGGTTTGTGCATCCTTGGGCCTATACATCAAATCTTATGTTTAGTCCTCTGTACACTCCTATAGCTAATACAAATATATTTTAAATATATTCTTTCTCACCTAGATATACCCAGATATACCTAGATATACTGAGTCCAGCTCTCAGTCTGAAATCCAGACATAATCACATCTTAAGTATTAAATTTCAGTACAAGGCTTCCATAATGGTTTGAAAAGATCACACAACAGCACTCTAGAAGAACTCTAAAGGACCAGTGAGTATGACTTACTTTACATATGCATATTTTTTAATTGATGCATTAAATATTTTTCTTTTTGTCACTGCATTGAAAAATAACAAGGTCTTATTTCTTCAAGGGGAGATTTGCAGTTAATTCTCTTTTTTGCTCTCACCGTACTGCAAGTACCTCATCTTCCTAGGTCAGTAAAGTCTCTTGATAGTGTTTTCTTATGGGGGTCATTCCCTAGCACAGAAGTACTTTATCCCAGATATTCATTAGGCATTAAAATTAAATAGTCCTGCCGAAACAATTAAAAAGGTTTTAACTTGTTCACACTAGTTGCTCTACTCAAACCTCCCTTTTAGGTTTTGTAAAAGTAGATTGAAGCCCGCATCTGAACCCTGCCTTGTGTTGTGTTCATTCTGCAATGCAAGGCTGCTGTGTCCCAGGATTTGAGACTCCAGTATCCCCTTCAAAGTGAGTGTGCCTGCCTCAGCTGGGAAGCCCAGATCTACTCTGTGGAACTGTTGGAATGGAAATGAGGAGGAAAGTCCCAAGCATGGCCTGAGCATTTCTGCTTAGTTTGTACCAGATTCCCCCTTTGTCTGATGCTCCAGCTTTCCTCAGCTCTCCTAGCCCAAGAAATTCCCTATCACACCTCAAATGAAGCCACAATGTCCACTTGCAGTTCTGTTTTAGGCTGAGTCTTAACACTGACCTCATCATAAGCTGTTTTCAGGCACTATATGATGGGACATGTACGTTCATGGTTGCAATTGCCCACTGGATGTTTTTCAGGTCTTTGTGAAGAAGTTGCCCTGCTGTTCATGTCTTTGCCACTTTTTCATGACAGGAAGGTCAAAAAACAAAAGCTTGGCCTTCATTTACCCTTTCAACCACGTGAATCCATGTGTATGCGTGTCTGTGGGGATGGGAGCTGCCTCTGCACAGAGCAGACAGACAGAGGAGCTTTTAGCTGGAATCACAAGGTTGTGAAACGCTCGATGCCTTGACCTGTAACATGCGACTGTAAATTCCCCTGCTCTTGTTATGTTTTCCAGGGGTCACGGTCTTTAACAGTTTACTTAGTGGAGGAGGAGGAAAGAAGCCCTTTGTATTGTCGAGCAGCAGACGAGAGTTTGCCTTGTCCTGGCAGCTGGCGCTGACACAGGGCTGTTCTTCAGGTGTCGCTTTGACGGACAGTGCCCCCGACGCCCAGGGAGCAGCAGGGGTGGTGGCAGCCTTCACTTACCTGGCTTTGGTTAAAGAAGAACCTGTGGAGTCTGCCCAAGTGGGACCCAGCGCTGCCTTTCCGGTGTTTTCATTGCATTTCAGATGGAGGCTGAGCTTTGCTCCAGACTAATTGCCTGCAGTGGCCGGCTGAAGTGAACAACTGGGCACTTGCAGAGAAGGGTTTGCATTAGTACAAAATCCAGCAGCAGATTAAGTGAGGCTGGAGTCCCGGGGCTACAGACCTTTAGCATCTCCGGAGTGTGGAGGAGCAGATGCTGCTTTATTGTGCTGTGAACTGTCTTTGCGCAGCAAAGCAACCTGGCACCGTGTGATCTCAGTGAGTCATGGCTCCCTGTCTCTGCCTGGGATGTTCCTGCATCCATGGTTATTTTGGTACTCAGGGACACCACAGTGCTGAGGTAGGTACTTTGAGTCACATTCCCAGAGGTGTTGCCAGCCCCTCTTTGGCTGGTGCCAGAGCAAGCCTGAACTCAGTGTTCCTAGTACTGGTAAAAATAGCACCAGGATGCACCAAGTATCCCTGGCACAGCCAGAACTGAAAGCTCCTGGGCTACTCAGAGCTCCATCTGTGACAGAGAGCTGTCCATACCCAGTTTGCACTCTGCAGCACTGTGGTCAGGAGAGGAAGACGGTTCAGACTTGCAGTAGTGAAAACTCCAAGGCTTTTCCTGCAAACAATTCACTCTGTTGCCTCAAAAATACTATCTCTTCTGGCAGCAGCTTTGAAATTAGAAGGAGCTATAGCAGAGCCCTAAGTGACTGCTGGCAGCACTTGTTGTTTTGTGACACCTGGGCTAGGAAATACATTGTGTGAAACTGAATTCCATTCGGATGTGAGGAAGTGGGAGAGCATCCTGAGCGTAGCCAGATGTGACCCCCAACCCCGCTGGTGCAGTAATCCACATACACACATCTCACAGATTTTCTGTCAAGTCCTGATCCTGAAGAGAAGTCAGTCAGTGTACTGCTGTAGATTTGAGATATAAAGGACTTCAGCTGTTTGATTTGGTTTTGGTTTTGGTTTTGGTTTTGGTTTTGGTTTTGGTTGGTTTTTTGTTTTGTTTTGTTTTGGTTAGTTGGTTTTTAACTAGTTGGTTTTTAAGTATTTTTTTCCCCAAAAAAGAAAAGTCCCGCTGTGTTAGCCTTTCACTAGAAAGTTAGGGTCAAACATGCTACCTGATGCGCTCTGGCACCACTTGTGCTTTTACTGAGAACTCGCCAAAAGGGCTAACTCAGGCAGCATCAAAAGTTCAACAGAAAAAAAATAGGAAGATGAAGATATAAAATATCCTCTCTGTGCCTGTATTATGGAAAACAAGGTGACAAAAAAACATGTAGGTAGTATGGGAATGAAGGAAAACTACTAGACTTCTCCAAGGCTCAAAATACTGGTAAGATGAAGGTTTGGTGTGCTTACAATTCACACGGAGAGTTGAAGTAAAAAATGAAAGTTTCTCCTGCAAACATAAAAAACCACTCCTCCATTCCCATATCTTTTTTTGTGTCTTTAACTGCACATCTTTCCACCTTTTTAATTTTAAAATGCATGTGTGATAATCCTAGAATTTCCCGTGGCTACAAGGAATGGGGTCTGATTGATCATAATTAGGGACAGTCTAAATGAAGTGCTTGGACTTGCCCCGGGCACATCTGCAGGTGCGGGGAGCCCTTGCCAATGCGAACGACTTTTTGGAGCACAAGTGATTATTTACTGCTGAAGCAAGCCAAAGGCTATGCTTCTCCTTGCAGCTCACAGCCCTTGGCCTCCAACAGGAAATGTATTTCGTTTTCAAATCCCTCTCTGACCACAAAAGAAATTCCAGCAAAACAGCAATAAACATTCAGAGAGTCTTCTCTTCTGTAGGAAAAAAACTCACGAACCTGGGTTTAAAATGAAATATCCTGTGACTAATCTATTTTAGGACCGGGCTGGGGTCAGTTTGTTGCATGTGGGGAGTCAGCAAGATGATCTGGGAGAAGGTTGCCACACCTCATTTGCCACCCATCCCACTTTTAAAAACTCCAAATATCACCAACACGATGTTTTCAAACACGGATTGCAAAAGGGTTCGCTGTTTGATCCTCCTCTTCTCAGCTTGTCATTGATTTCCCCCATCAAAATAGTTTGTGCAACGAATCCCAGCTGTATTGCTGGCACTTTACTAGCCAGCAAATACAATCCAAATGTTAATTCTTTGGAGCCGAGAGCTGCGTGCCAAGAAAGGAATAATCTGTGCAAGGCTAAACAAACAGTTTATTGACGGGGTGGGGTGGGGTGCAGGTGGGGGGTGGCTGGGCTCAGAAGCAGGCGAGCCCGACCAGAAGGACATCAAAGCTGCTTCTGTCAGAAGACTCAGTCACATGTGATTTGTTTTCTCCCCCCACTAATTCAGTTACATGTTGAACTACCAATATTCCCAGGCAAGAGTGTGAGAGCTTTCCAGCCCAAACACAGCAGGCAGGCGAAGCAGATGTTTGCACCGCTCATCCCAACTTGCCCTCTTTGTCTTCTTTGGGATGTAAGAGTGCAATGGACGCACTCAGGTCCAGAGCTCCAGCAGCCAGGATCTCTCTACACTTGTCTCTGCTTTATAAATGGAGCACATGAGGCAACTTGGAAGTTAACAGTGGCATTCCTCTGGCAGCTGATGGGAGTGTGGTAGGGCTATTCTAATGAGAATTAAACCAATAGATTTCAATAACCTTGTTAAATCTTTGCACCTTCTGCCTTTCCCTCCCACATTATCCAGGAGGTCAAGACCAGAAGCAGGATTAAAGCCTAAATCCCCTGAGTCCCAAGCCAGCAACAGTGCAGACCACTTTTTGCAAATGCTACTGGATCCTGACCCCAGCTATGTTCTGTAGTAATCCACTTTGCAAATTTTGGGCCAAAGCCAGGCCAGGATCCTGGGGATGCTGCCCAGCCAGGTCTCATTCCTTTTCCAATCTGCTCCAGTGTTGCAGCATGCTGTCTGGACTATTTTTTTGCGGGGTGGGGGGGAATGACAGGATGTACTTGAAACCTGAACTCAGTAAAATACACAGACAGAAATTTGAGTCTTAGTTTTTAAAATAAAAGATCTACTCAAATTTACAAGAGCCACATACTGAGGAGATTATAGGAACAGGTCTCTGCTTCTTATTACACTTCTCAGATGCACTGACAGAGCAGATATCTCCACTTTTCCATTCCTCCCCATTGCAAAGAGGGTCCTTCCCACCCCGGGGTGTGCCTTCACTGGCAGCATCCCTGCTGGAGACAGTCATCCTGCAGACTGCCCAGGCTGCAGCTCAGAGGAGATGTTGGGATTCCCTGGCCGCGCTCAACACCTGTCATTGCACAGACAGGGGAAGGTGAGGGCCTGCAGCATGATGGTTTAATAAGTAAAAGGCAGGAAAAGTCACAGGTGAGGGTGTTGTGATGACAGGATATGGAGCTGCATGCACAAGGAGTTAAATCTGTCGGGGGTTAATCTAACTCAGGTACTGATGTGGGCATTTAGATAGTGGATAACTCATGCTGTCATTAACCTGTCAGCATTACAGCAGGAAGATAATATCTTCACAAGTATGTATTGATCTGGAAAGGGACGTGTTAGGCATGACGAAGGTTTTTATATACTGTCTTTTACCACCTGCTTTTCCCCTGATCAAAGATGCTTGATGTGTGTGGTCAGTGCAAAGAAAGACATGTTTTCTCTCTCTGGAGAGATGTTTCTCTTTGTCCCCTTCCCATTATCTTGGGTGCAATCTAAATATCTGGTTACTTACACAGACCCTTCCTTTTCATGCTGATGGAGCAAGGAAGATGAGGTTGCTCAAAGCCTCCTGAGAAGAATTTGTTTTGAACAGGGCAGTGGAAACTGGCAGCTCTTTGGATAGGAGGCAGGTGGAAGTTCAATGGACATGGGTGGCTGGTCCTAAATCCTCCTGTCTCAGATTGAGAGTCTCTACCATCTGCTGGCAACTGGATTCTTGAGAGCTGATGGATGTGTGCAGGGCATACAGGTGCACACACTGTTCAAGTGCTCAGAAAAGGTGCCTGCACTTCATTTATACAAGCTGAACCACATTTCTGGGCAGATGACAAAATGGCTCTTCCTCTCCCCTTAAACACATCCAAAAATTTGAACTTAATGTTGAGAACAGAGCAGAAAGTCCCCTGACTCCTGTGTCTGCCCATGACACCCCTGGAGAAAGCTCCCCAAGCTCCCAGCCCACTCAGCCCTTTGGGAGGAGGCAGAGCTGCCTTACTGGGGGCTGTACAGCCATGGCTACTCCTTGTGCACTGGCCACACACAGCACCAAAAAAAAATATATGGAGAGAGGAAGAGGAACTAGCATTCTTAACAAAAACATAACAATATGCTGAAGGCAGGGCTGTTTGTGATGTGCTGTTGGAAAGCAGGCGGGCACTGAGCTGTCGTTACCAGCCTCCATCATTTGAGGGCACCCTCGCCTTTGATGCTGGCTGCAATTAGCCGCGGGAGAGGTGCGGCACCACCCTTGGTCCTGGCAGGGCTGGCTGCCTTTCTCTGAAATGCTCTCTTCCCTCCAACCCTCCAGGTCAATGCTGCTGGGACTTCCTTCTTTACTGATGGCAGGAGCACATGCTGGGCTCGCAGGTCACCAGCCTTATTGGTGTGTGGGGGATTGGAGGTGAATTGCCTAAAGGAGGGATGCTCTGGCATGCCAACACTGCTATTGATTAATGCTAATTATCATTTAATTTAACCTCCAATTAGTTTTAATCAATTGTCACATACATTCTCCCTGAGTATGATTGCAAGGATGGTGTACAGTAAGGAGGATAATTGTCTTGAGCTTTTCCTTGCTTGCCAGATGGCTATTTTCTATCCCATTCTTTTGCTTTTAATGCAGCGGGGTGAATAATTTGTTTGCCAAATCTATTTGCTGCTGCTGCTGCTGCTTCTTGTCCATTGGAACTATCTGTAACCATGGTTTGAGTCTAATGCCTAGTCCAGAATTTCTCATCACAGGGTATTGGTTCTTGGTCTGCACAATGCATTACAGCCATTTGATCCTGAAAAATCAAGCAGGGTGGTTTCACTTTAATCAGGCATGTGGTGGAGTCTCATGGCCCTGGCCCCACTGTTGCTGTCAGTCATAACTCTGGGGATCCAGTTTTGCATGAATTTTCTATAGCTGTTTCTTTAAAAAGTGGTCACAGTCATGTTTCTGTCACCCAGAGTGTTTCCCTTCAAAGGGGCAAGGCAGGGAGAAGGAGCAGTTACATCTGTTCATCTGGATCATCATCTCCAGGGCTCGAATGCAGGCTACAGCAATAAGAGAATGCCAACTCAGCTTCTTCTCCTGAGGGGCCAGCTCCTCTCTGTTACAGCACCAGCCCTCTTAACGTTCTCTTCTGTGGTCTTCCCACTGAAGCTGGAGAGACTGGTTTTGTCTGAATATCGCCATGACAGCCTGGCCTTTCCATGCTGCACTTGAATGGATGGTCACAGAATATATATAATCAGAGGCACTTGTCCAGTGCTAATAATAGCTCTGTCTGTCCAAGAGAATTACAGAAAAAGTATCAATTCATTAATCACCCCCACTGTTTTTGTGTACATTACTGATGAAACATCAGGCTGTGTTCCCTGAAGGTCAATAAACTGGGGCAGTTATCCAAAATTACCTTCTGAGATCTCTCTGAAAGCTAAGGGAAAAGTGAGCAGAGCACAGTCCCATCTATTCTTGCCGAGGATCAAAAGCAACTCAACAATACCTCAGGGCATCAAAGACAGCTGATAGATCTAACAATAACATCTTGGAGCCCTGATATTCATCTGTAACCTGGACTGCCCGTGCAGTGCAGTCTCTGTGCTCCTCTCTGTCTGTACCCAGACCAACACGGGTCAAGAAAGGCTGAAACTGTCAGGCTCTTGGGGAATTCGCTTCCCTTCACAACTTTCTCATTAACCATGCCCACACTTGAAGAACAGAAACAACACAGCCCCTTCGCCAGCATCCAGCAATAGCTTGTTTTGGCACCTTTTCTGCAGCTTCCAGAGGCATCTTCCACCCGCCCTGTCGCGGTTTCAGGTGGGGCAATTCCTTGCCCTAGCCCTGCCGCTGGGTGTCTGCCACGCTGATCAAAAGCCATGGTGGACAATGCGGGTTCATTTCAGCTGGTGGGCAGGTCACATCCCTGCCACCAGTGCCACTGCTCGTCTTTGAGCCTCTGCTGTGACCTGAAGTGAGGCAGTGGCGGTGTGGGAAGGTGGATGTGGCCACGGCCCCTCTGCTGTCTGCTGGCAAGGCTCTCCACATGGGCACTTGGCCTCCAGGCCATTTCCTCCCTTCCCCTCCCTGCAGAAGGCAGGAAGAGCCTCATTGCTGGAGTACTCAGAACCTCCCCTGCAACAGAAATTTGAAGGAACTCGGGTGCTTTGTAGGAAACATACAGTTCATCCCAGGATTATGATCTGACTTGTTAATTTTTTTAAGTTTTATTTTAGAAAATAACAAGTCAGCTTATGTGTACAGCTGAGCTCTTCTTCCTCCTACCCAACTCATTCTGTCCCCCATGTGCCAAGTTATGTGGGTTCACATGTCCCAGGCAGATAGTTATGTCTTGGTTCAACGTTATTTTATTATAACCATTTAAATTACAGGAGAACTTCAGTGAAAAAGAAAACTATTGCTCCGTTGAAACGAAAGCTGACCCCTTGCTCGCCTTTGTGCATGGGCTGGATAACAAACCCATTGTAAGATTAAAATGAAAAAAGAAGGAAAGCCAAAGCTTGTTTTGTTCGTATAAACATGGGACTTTCAATTTACTTTTCACAGAGCTTTGACTGGGCTACAGAAGAAATGTGAGATATCTCACAATGTTCTCTTGGCATAACATGGTGCTTTCAGTCTCATTATTATTGCATTATATGTAGCACATCTGTTACTGGTCAGGAGCCAAACTATTTAATTCTATTAGATACATCTATACAGCTAAGTGATAATCTACACCAGGTTTATGGAACAAGCACTTAATTCTTGGCAGGGAGCAGCTCAAGACTTGATACAAGAGCAACAGAATATATGCAGTGTAGTTGTAGATCAGTGTCAGAAACTGGCCAGAAATCATTTCTGCATTCTTCAGCATGCAGGCATTCCAGTGTGGGAAACTATTCATTCAATTTATTGTTCTAACATCTGTAAGTTATTGGGTGAGGGGGAGGGGAGAGGGAGAAGAGGAAAATGCTCAGAGGGAAAAACGTTTACCTAACAAAATACTAACTCTTTCAGGGGGTTTCATGTCAGCACTCTGTAAATAATAGGAGTCTTTTAATGCACATATGGTAGTATTTACTTTGTGGAGAGGTACACAGAATCCTGCCTTGCTCAGGAAGTTTTGTGCCCCAATGCTGCTCAGGCATAAAGTTTTTGCTGAACATATTTTGTCTTAATCCATCTTTTATCTTGCTGAACAGAACTACCAAAAGCAAAGTCACATTGCCTCACCTCTGCTCACAAGCACCCCTAGAGCAGGCTGAACGTCAGGATATGGGGTTGAAAGAGAGCTCAGCTCCTCAGCTCTGCTTCCCTTGCTGGGCACAATGCAACTCCAACATTTGTAGCTGGCAGTTTGGATCCTGGTGCTTTTTCCTTCCCCTCTCTGCAAGACCCTTCCAAACTTTGAGAGGAAGAAGCCTCAAGCCATGTGTCCTTCCCAGAAACAAGTAAACATGGTTTTAACCCATTTTGGAGCGGAGGAGGAAGGGCACTGGGAGGTGATGACTTGCTCAGGGTTGCACAGGATGTCTGCAGCAGAGTGGAAAGGGACCAACTCTGAACTGTCAGCAGTTCCTCTACCTTTATCCACCAGGCCATCCTTCCTTCCTCTATGCTGAAGAGTTGAAACAATTCTGGAAAAAAAAAAAAAAAAAGANCTCCACCTGCAGACATTTCTGACCTTCCACTGGCAGGGCTTTTCTTTCCTCCTTCCCCCCATCCATTTTTTGGTCTCTCAGCTGAATTAATTGGATCTATTTCTCAAGGAAGTGATGTCAGGAGACCTGGGTGTTCCAGGAATAGTTATTTCCATATGATTTGAGCAGGTTCTTACATACTGTGACACGTGCATTGTAATTTAAACAGTTCTGGTTCTTTGGACTGAAGGCCATTTATAAGAGTCTCCAGCTGGAGAGGAATTCATTTACTCATGGCCTTTGGGGAGCAGCAGCATCCTTAACTCTCTGCTGTCTCCTTCAATACCTGGTGTCTGAAATTTCCCTGAACTGTCTTATCCTGAGTCTGACCCTACCCAGGTAAGAACACCTATTGATTTCAGAGGTCCTGCTCTGCTGTGGGTGAACGTGGCTGAGCTCCACTGCACATTGCAGGCAGCAAGCTCATAATACCAGTGAAATCATTCCTGGTCATCACTGGTTGTTCATGAGATTTTATAAGAAAACCCAGTCCTTGCACATGAATTTTCAAGCTGAATCCAGGAGGATAAAAGCAAGCCTCTGAATGAAGGCAAAAGGCTGTAATGCTGAACTGTGTTCAGGCTGTGAGCTTCAGGGACAAGTGCTGCATTTATTTTTCCCATGGAGTCGTACAGCATCTAATAGAGTCGGGTTCTGGCTCAGGACAGATGTCTGACATGCAACTATTGTGCCAAAATAATATCATTAAATACCAGTAATAACATCATGAGGCAATAAATAGTAATAAAACCTTGGAGGGAGGCCAAGTAGAAGGGTCTTCAAAGGCTGTGCTGCCCCTGATACTCTTGATCCTGAATTGTACATGGTCTTCAACCCTAAGTGAAGTGGAGATGTGTCAAAGAAATGAGGCACTTGCTTAGTGTGTGGTCACAGCACCTGGGGATGGGATGAGGAGGGAGAAAGGTCTGTGTGCCTTGCTGAGCCCCTCCACCTTCCCCTCCTGCCCAGTACAATGTCCTTCTGATCATCCAGAGCAGTGCCAGGTTTTGTCACTGATTTGAGGACTTTCAGAGGTCATTTTAAAATGATCTCATGATTTAGCATTATACTTGCATTTCCCAAGTGCTGCTCATGTCAGGGATGCCAAAAGCAAAGTGACTGGCTGAGGCTTATTAGGTCTCAGACACAGACCTGGCCTGTCTTGTTCCTTTAGCTGAAGGCTTGGTCAGGGCCAGTAAGGAGGAGCAGATCACTGCTGACAACAGCAATTTGTACCACTTTTGTCAACACAACGACTTGTAAAAGTTAATTTCCCAGCACGTGGGTTTCTGTCCATTAAACAAATGGCTCACAGCCCCACATGGCCTGGACACACCCTTCAGTGGGCTGACTGAAGGAAAGAGTCACTGCTGGCTGAACCTCTGACTTCCAGCCAGGTTCTTCCAGGGGAGCTTTGATCTCTGTGGAGCAGGGAGCAGAACAGACACATCCTCTGTAGTGACCAGCCTGCTCCCACCACTCACTACTCTGAGTCACTGTGGGGAAGGATTTATAAGGACTTCAGATTCTTTCTTGAAAATGGGAAAATAAAAAAGACCAAATTCAAATGTGTTTTTTTACTCTTTATTTGCCATTAGCTTTGATAATTGCTCCGGAGTGAGCACCTTGTGACAGTGTCCCCTGGAATTACTGCTGCCCATGCTGAACATATATGCTGATATCCAGAGGTTTAGGGCAGCAGCTCTGGCATCACACAAACTAGCAGTAGTAGCAAAACTACCATTCAAAATGCTGAAATCATTGCCAGTTACCCCACCAGAATCACTCTGTGCTTTTCACAGCAACATTTCTCTCCTTCCTCCTCAGAACTCTTTGACTACACCAATGAAGCATCCTGGCATTACGCTGCAAGCTGGCTTTTTTGCAGTTAGCAAATTTAAACCTTTCAAAATAAAGGGTTTTGCTTTGTTTTGTTTTGCTTTGCTTTGTTTTGTTTCGTTTTGTTTTGTTTGGGATTTTTTTCCTGGTTTTTGAGTTGGGTTGGTTTGTATTTTGTCCCTTTTATGAAACCTGGTGAGATGCTGGTTGCACAGGCATTGCTTACTAAAGTGGGGTGATTTCTGCAGGCTGAGAAAATCTTACATTTATTATAAAAATAATACCCACTATGCCCTTGAAGCCTCTTCACCATTTTAAAACTACTCATGTGATAGTACGAATTCCCGATGCTGAGAAAGAGCTGTCACCCATCTTCTGTGCAATCTTCCTTTTCCATGTTATTTGCATATACACTTGATAGGCAACTGTAATCCCTGCCAAAAAAAATATTTTGTCTATTTTCTTGCCATGGTCCAGAGCAGAGGACTAAGGACAAGATCTCAGAACACCGTTGCAAAAAGATGAGTAACAGGCATTTGATTTCAAGGGCTGCTCATTAGGTATTTTTTTCTTGCTCTCTTCCCGTGAGAGAGAAAATTATGTAAATGGAAAACCTTAATGGGAGTAGTTTGCTGTGGCTTAGATTATGCCTGGAAAGTGGACAGGGGTTCTAAGATACAGGTGTTTCACCTAGCAGAGTTCACCATGTTCCTGGAGCCGTAGTTGGATGAAGCCTTGGCTTTGGTGCCATCACAAATCCACCTGTGGAGACGTGAGATGTTTCTCTCATCCACTCTTGTCAGTTACAATCCACTGGGGCCATTTGTAGGAGTATGGCCAGCCCCTGTAAGAAACCTTCATCTGCCCATCTACAAATAACAGAATCCAATTCCCCTCCATAAAATCAGCATGAGACTGTGTAGGAAGCACCAGGACAGGAAAAGCCCAGCAGAACAGCCCCTGGGGCTAGTGCAGATCTGCTGACAGTTCACACTGCTTGCTGCTAGTGATGGCTCATTGGTCATGGTGTTGGACAAGGTTTTGAGAGGTCTGACTTTGTTTCCTGGTTTTCCATAATATTTTTGTGCCCTAATTCCCCACTTCTGAAAGCAAAGTTGGTAGGGGAATGCACATCCTTCTTGAATGTTATGAGGGGTCTGGCCCTATAAATCCCACAGTTATAGACTCAGTCACACTGCACTGTTTTTAGAGCCTACAAGTTCTCCACATGCAGTATAAAATAACCATTAAATCATCTGTAATGAAGCCAACTTAACTGTAATTCTATAGTGCGTGGATTGAGGACATGTAACTAACAGATCTGATTAAAAAATGTGGGAAATTTTTCAAGAGAGAATTATAAATAACCTTTGCATTTATTTTCATTCAAATTCAGTTGTTTGCTTTTAGTTAAATGAACTTTTCCTTTCTCCTTTAAGCAGCCTTAATTCTCTCCTTCTTTTCTCTTTCTCATTTTTTCATTAGAAAGAGTGAAGGAAAGAAGGGAATGAAAATCAATAGGGAAGAGTGAAAACCTGAAAATCTTCAAACCTGCTAGTACTTTTTTTGAGATCATTGGGCTGGGGGTTTTTTGCTTGTCTCAAAAATGAATATTTATGCAAATGCCAGAAATTTCTGTTTCATTAAATGCATTAAATGGGTTGTTTGTCACTGGAAAGCATGGCTGAATTGAAGAGGCCCAGGCCTTACCTTCTCTATTGCAGTTGGGAAAACTAAAGTGAAGCACTGGAGTGATGACCCTGAGACCACGTGGTGGGGATCAGTGTCAGAAAAGATTTTTAAACCAGAGGAATCCCTGGCTCCTCTCCCAGGTCTGGACCATCACTGCTCCACAAGGCAGCTACGTGAGGTCTTCTACTGCAACACAACCACACTGAGCACAAGGAAAGCCTAGAGGCCTTCCCTCTCCCCCCCCTCATAAAAAAATGTCCCTACATCTCAAGATTACTTTTCAGAGCCCCCTCTGCAGCAGTGTGGTGAGGGAGCACCCCAGCATGGGTCTTGGTGATGGGTGTAGGAGGCAGAATGCTGGTGCTGGGGACAGGTGGCAGGTGGGACAGGGGACCGGCGTGGGGCACAGCCAGGAACGTGGCGAAGCACCGCACACATAGATCTACAGATGCCTGAATTAATTGCCTGCTGTTTACAGCTCGGGTTTATTGCTCGGCTTTTAATTAACTGTTTCCGGATTTAATCTCACAAATGTTCTGTCTTCGTCCTTGTTTAATCCGGCAGTCTAATGGCAGGCTGATTTATGCAGATCAATACTGTTTACAAACATGAAAGCTGCCAGTCGGTGTTTGAACTTTAGGCGTGATGGCATTGGTTATCAATAGCTGAAGCAGCCTCAGCAGGTGGCGTGTCAATATGCAGCCAGTCAATATGCATGGAGCAGCCAAGATTAAAACTTTTTTTTAGCGGTAGTGGGAGGGAGCTGCCTAAACTCCTCATCATATTCAAATATGGAGGATTTGCTACCCGCTCCTGCCCCTGTTTTCTTTTATTCATTTGCAGCCATCCGAATGCAGCGCTAATGAGAATAATCAGGTTATTTGAGAACACAGGTGGTGGTGGGAAAAATAACTGTTCCCACAATCTGCTTCAGACTCTCATTTCCCCTGAGCCAGCTCACCTGCAAAGGTGTTTCCCCTATATTAAACTATTTTAAGTAGTAGCAAGGGAGACCTGGCTTGGTCTTTGCACCTAGTTTACCATTGATTTAAATGGAAATTACTGAAGGTATTGGATAATTTTCAAGTTACTCTGTTGACTTCAGTAGGCATGGAAGAACCATTCAGCAAATGCTTCCCTGAAAACAAAGAATGAAAACCCAGTGGCTGGAAATCTTTGGTGAGGGGATGCATGGACAGAGCAGCGGTTGTTGTGAACCTGATTCTGCAGCCTTGTATCTCCTTGGACCTGTTCTTCTGCTTGTACCCTGGGCAGCTGTTGGCATAATTGTGAAAGGGGAAAAGGGTGTTTTCCTGCTGAGTTGCACAGGTTTGAATAGCACAGAGTCTGAACCCTTAAAGGACTGACACATGCTTGTCTTGTTGCTCTCATCTCTGTTAAAGTCAGCGGCCCTGCTTTTAACAGGCCAGGTTAATGTGCAAACCTCTGAAAAAGCAGAGCTGAAGTTAGTCACTACTCAGGGCTAGTGAAAGCTTTCCTTGGGAAGAGTTATAGGCCTAAGCATGGAACACAGAGCCTCAGCCTGATTTTATCTGATACAACCTTAACCTACCAAAGCAAATGAGATCAGGCTTGCCTGTGCCTTCTCTTTATTTGTGCCGTACTCCCAACATCAGCTGCATTCAGGGGCCAAGGTCCTGCTGTGCTGGGGATGGCACAAGCAAAGCTAATTGCATGTTGGCTAAAAACACAGCTCTTACACAGTTGCTGCACCTTTCATAAATGCATTTCTAATAATCAGCAGACAATAGCACGGGCAAGCCAGAAGCATAACACAAAGCATAAGAATAAATTGCATTTAATTACAAGGAGAATCTAATTAAGCCTGATTTTCTTAGACCAGTGTTAGACTAGAAGTAACTTCATACACATTAATAGAGTTGTAACAAATGTGACCCGTGGTATAATGACAATGACTACTCAGGGGTGGATTGTCAGATTGATGCACGGCATGGCACGAACACCATCCCCTAATTTCAAAGGTGCGGGGTAGATCATTCTTATGCAGAACACAAGGGCTCCGATCCCCTCGTTACCTTTGTGCCTTGGCTTTATGCTTTTGGCCATTTGCAGCATTTTCCAACATTTCCCAGCCTGTTTGTTCTAGCATTCAGTGTTGATTAAGTAGCCAGGAACAAGACTCTTGGGGCCACAGTGTTTGCACTGGGGTCCTGTGGCTTCCTCGGACAGAACACCCTCCACGGCCTCCCAGGAGGGCATTTTGTTCTCTGGGTTCAGAGGCAATGCCACGATGGTTTAATTTTGGCTCTTCCCAAATGATTCACAAAAGGGGGAAAATAGGGCACGGGGAAGTGGAAAATGTGGGGACATTGTGGGAATACCGGGCCAGCCAGGCTTTGCAGAACCAAGCTGAATTTCAAAGCGACGCACCCTTGTGTACAGGCGGGCTGGTTAGAAGCTGCTGATCTGTTCTCTAGCAACTTGTGGCACACCGCAGGCTTTGTAAGGCTGGCAAAGTCGGAGCAGCTAATCAATTCTGCTTTATTCTCCTCACCACAGACCTTCGCCTGCAAAGCACAGCGCCGGTTTTAATAGTGACATCTTGAGCGCCTTTCAGAGTCTGCTTGAAAGCAAATATAGGCCTTTTAATAGGTTATTTTAATGCATTAAACTATGGAAAGGAGGAAGAGAAGGGGAAAAAAAAAATCCCTGGCACATACATCTCTGCAAAAGTTTCAGAGTCTGGAAGAATCTGATCCAGAAACAAAAGCCCTTTGAATCTCTCCCCTTCCCTGCTCCCCCATGCCTGGCTCCCCCTCCCCTTCCTTCCTTCACTTCTCCCTCCTCCTGCTGAGCAGTAACAGTGCCAACTTATCAGATACTTTTAGCTGCCAGCTTCCCAGATACTTTCCTTTGAATGTGACCTGGCAGCAGCTCGCTGCAACTTTTGAACTGCTATGTATGTCATATGCTAAGAAGAAGAAGAAGAAGGAGCTGAAGTATAATGACTACTGGAATACGCGATTCAAGACAAAGTCAAAATGCTTTCAGTGGGGAGCGTGAGGCAATTTATTTTAACTCGTAAGGCAACTTTGCCATCCGACAGGTAGGGGGGGTGGGGAAGTGAACAGGATAATCGTCGTATTTTATCTTCACCTGAGGGCTGCGAGTCCATTGCCAGCATCCACAAATTGCCCCTCCTGAGAGCCCCGAGGTGCCCGTGGGAGCCCGGGGTGAGGAGAGAGAGGGGAGTGAGGGCAATGTGCCTGCCTGGCCAAGGAGGCACCCGGGGGCACCATACAGCCCTGATCAAGCAGAGGGAAAAGGGAGACTGAGGCAAACTGGCTCCTGCTGCTGCTACAAGTCGGCACAGGGAATAGCACCGGGGAGCAACTACCTGGGTTCCCATTTTCTGAGTCAATGGGATCCCTCTGTTATGTGAAGGAAGAAAAATACCCAGACATCCAAAATGCACATGGAAACAGGCAAACAGCTAAGTTTCCCACATCAGTACCAGCTCAGGAAAAGGTTATTGTAGGAGCAATCATTGTTCAATGATAATTAGACCTTTTTTTCCTTTTCTGGAGAAAAGTATGGATTTTGACGTGTTGCTTCAAAATTGCACAAATCAGTTATGGAGGGAAGCCTCTGATTAAAAACCAAAGCAAATTTCATGAACAATACCCTCATTTCATTCATTCAGCTTTGATTTTTGAGACAAAATAAATTTTCTTTTAGTAAGGTGGTAAGGAACAGAGGATTTTCAAGGCTGAGACATGGTGCAAAGCGGTGTCATGTATGAAAAGATGTTTCAAGCGATTGGGCATTAGTTTTTCAACTTTTGCCTGGAAGGAAATGGTTGAATTCCCAAGTTTTTTGTTTCAGAGCAGAGTGGATGCGGTTTTCATGGTCTGTGGGGTATTCTGCACAGAGGAGAAGCCGGTTCCTGAACAGCTCTGGCTCTAATACTTTTACTGCCTACAATGCCAGGGATCCCTCTGCCTGTAGCTGCCAGTTGAGGCTGCTAATAAAGGAGGAGTGGGAATGCTGAGACTACAGGAAGGTGGTTCAAGCTGTTCCCTCCAGCTCAAGGTTGTGTTGCTCCAGGAAGCCCCCAAGTGCTCTGTGAGCCTCTGCATAACCCTCTCTGGAACAGGTAGACTAGTAATTATTTACTATAAAGTTTATTAGTGTCCTTGGCACATTTCAGCAGATGCAGATTAAGACCACCTTGGCCCCAAGGAGTTTGCTGGTACACTGCCACCCTCACCGGGGCTTGGCAGGAGACTTAATACAATAATTTCACAAAGCGCTTTGAGATCAGGGGATGAAAGCTGCTACAGAAGTGCAAAATATAATGATTAATTGCCTTTTCTTGGTGGGAAGTTGCTATCATCTCTTCACTTTCTATGGCTGGCAAACCGGAGGGAGTATTTAACTTTTAAAAAAACCAACATCTTTACAAAGTAACAAATTAAGATGCAAATCTGGAGGGGTTTTTTCCCCTCTTTTTTTTTTTTTTTTTTCCCTCTCTCTTTTTCTTTTTGCTAATTGGCAGAAAATTAATGACTGTGTTTCTGACTGAGCAGATGCTCTCGTCAAAAAAGGCAGATTTGGAATTTCTCTAACCCTCCTTTTATAAACACATCAAGAAGGCAGTAGCATGTGGCAGGTCAGAAATTAAGCGAAGGTAACTGTACAGATTGTAAAGAACACAAAGGAGGTTTTGTGTGTGCATGTGACTGAATGAGTGACTGAGTGGGGGGTGTTATTTTTCTCCCCATCTCTCCCTTTTGTTTTAACTTCCTTGCATCGGATTTTATGGGGGTTTTTGTTTTTTTTTTTGTTGTTGTGGCATTTTTTTTTAAACCCATATTCCACCGCAGCTCACAATTAGCAGCCAGGCCTCTGGGACCTAATTAACCAATTCAATTAACAAAAAAAGCATACAAGTCACCCTGACATTTGTCAGCCATTAGGAGGGATGTCAGGCTGGTAGGTTCTACCGACACATTAATGATGATTAGCTCATTTGCAGCTCACTTTTACCCCAGGTGTCCACCTGGAGAGACTGGCACGAAACACTCCACAGACAGGGAGAGGAGCTGGGGCTGGGAAGAGCTTTACTGCAACTGTGGTGACCCTCAAAGGGAGTTTTGACCTTTTATTGAACGCATAATCAATAAGATTTTTGCCTCAGTTAAGAGAAGCTGCTGTCCCCTCATCTGGCTCCTGTGCTTGCTAACCTTCATGGGAGCGCTCGCCCAAAGAGCCAGGGGACCAGTGCTTGCCCCAGGGGCAGAAAACCCCTGTTTTTCAACTCCTTCAGTGGGAGAGAAGTCTTTATAAACATTTTCCTTGTCGATAGCGCTGTTTGCTTGCTTACCACAGCAGGGCTCCTTCACTTGGCTGGGGCTGTTCCTTAGTTCAAGCCAAGCTCTTTGTTCTCAGGATTGATTAACTACAGTATAGGCAGATATTTATATAGACGTCGCTTCCGTTCCTGCCTCTGATCTCCCTTAATTTAACTCCATTTCCCCAGCAGCATTGATTTAATAATAAGTGGCTGATTGTTACGGAAATGAAACCAAGAGAAACACCGGCAAAGATCACTTCCAGGATGGAGAGATGTTTCACCCTTTGGGGATTTTCCTTTTTTTTTTTTTCCTCAGCACCTGAGTGCAACTTTCCTTTCCTGCCTAGGGCTGACTCTGGGTCACCTGAGACTGCATCTGGCTCTTGCCATCCAGGGGGGAGCCAGATGTGGTTCCTGCTGCCCACAGGGGCTCCCTTAGGCTGGATGGAGAAAAGGAATTGCTGAGATTTGATCCTGAGGGGACATTCATGGGGCTGGCCAGGCTTCACGGGCAGTTCCCTTGCCCTGTGGAGGCTGTGAGGGTATTTCAGGTGAGTGAAGAAGGGCACAGTGGTGAAAACACACCTCCACTATTGTGCAGGAATCTGTGACCCCCATGATGGACACAGTGGGGTGCTGCCAGCATCCTGATTCATCCCACCCAGCCCTCCTGCCTTCATCATCCTTCTCCAGCCAGCCCACTCCCAGCTGGGTGTTTGTGGTGCTGTGTGACATAAAATGAGAAAAAAACTGCATGCACAGGAGTCACCAGAAGTATCCATGGGCGTTCTTGCAGCTTCCCTCTCATCCTGACCTGTCTGACAGTGCTTTTCCTGGACGAACAGATCCAAATAGTTTATTTCTCCTTGCCTCTTCCTCTTGTCCATAGCACCGCTGGCCAGCCCTAACCAAGAACAAACTACAAACTGCTCTCAAGGAATAGATTTCTTCCTTGATTTTGTCATTTTGCGAGTTTCCTGCCCTCAGGGTGAACTCCTCACGTGCAAAGGCAGTGACAGCAAAGTGTGAAACCCAGGCACACCACCTCAGAGCAGGGGAGAAAGCCCAGAGAGGAGTTCAAAGGCAATCGGGTGCTTTCCTTAATTTCAATTAAATCCTAACTGCCCCTTCACATCAACTAATCACTGAGGGGCTGATTCAGCTCCTTCTGCAAAACAGGACATGTATCAATAGCCAGAGCCCAACACTCCTTCCTGGAAATCTGCAGTGCACAATAGTAAATACAGAGCACCGGGACTATTCATGTGCTAACAATGCAGCGGCAGCAGCCCTTTATTGTCACACACATTGTTAAACCCACAAAGAGCAACTGGTAGGTTAAATCTATTTTAGCTGGGAAAGCTTGACAAAAATCCTTGCCACCAAGCATTTGATACTGATCACAGTGTCACATCAGGGAACAGCAAGCTCAAAAGAACAAGTCATTTTTTTTTTATTTCTGAACTTTAGAGGCAACGGCCTCTCCTCTTCGCTGGCTCCCCAGGTCTTAGTCCTCTTAGTAGGAGGTGGTCTCTTTTTTTTATTTTTATTTTTCCTCATGCCACTCAATGAGAGCAAATTCGCAGGGGTGGGGAGGGGAGGGTAAAAAAAGCAGGAAACATAGAATGCTGTATTGAGGCAACACAGGTGGATAGGAATGTGAGCACAAGCTTCTTTCTCAAGGGAAATCAAATCCAAACCTCGGGATGGCAGCAAAGGGTGTGGCTTGCGAGGCAGCAGGACCGCTGGTGGCAAACAATCACGGCATAAATCAGCCGTCTCATACAGAGACAGCCTACCTAGAGCATCTCTCTGAAATAAACACCGTGGCATTAACACAAAAGGCTCGACTCAGATGGATCTGTTTGAGCTGCAAACATTACTGTAACCTATTCATTTTTCCTAGGAGTTTTCTGTGCAATGGGACCAGCTGTTTCCCCCTCCCCCGTAGCACAACCCCATCTGAAATTATGCTAATTATCACAGGCTCCACAAAGATGTCTTAAAAAACAAAAACAAAAACAAAAACAACCAAAACCAAAACCAAACCAAACCAAAACAAAACAAAACAAAAACAAACAAAAAACAACAACAACAAAAAAAAAAAACCAAAAAAAACCACACAAAAAAAACCAAAACCAAAACCACAACAAAAAACAAACAAACAAACAAACAAAAAACCAAACAAAAAACCACAAAAAAACCAACCAACCAAACAAACAAACAAAAAAACCTCTGGGTCTGGAAAAGGACAAAGCTCCTGTAAAGAAGATGGGAAAAAAATTCTTATACAGCACCATTTGTCCCCATTGCAGGGATCACTGAATACTGCCAGGAAGGTCCGGTGTGACATGGGGACATTGGTGTCATCCAGTTGGTGAAGTCTGTCTGTTGCCTAGTGAAATAGTCTTATTTAGATGATGGCAGTGAGTGACTCTTTAAAAGGGTAATTCAAAGCTTCCAAAGTAGGATCCCACGCTGATTTTATCACCCATGTGTTGGTTTTATAGGGACATTGAAGATAGCTCTGTAATTGTGGATGCCTTTTGTATTAAGGTGTTCCTCTTAAATTTTACAAGTGGATTTTTAACATTAGTGGAAATAACAACTCATTGGGAAGATAAAGCCCAGGGCTCTCAAACAAACTACCATTTTTCATAACTCTCATCCCTCAGAGTAACAGGGTCAGCAGGGGATAAGAAATTGCATATGCTGTATTTTCTGAGAAGACTGGATGACCTTGGGTCCCTGAAAATCCTTCTATGTATATATGGGTGAAGAGAGGGGTCTGGATTAAGGTCTTGAGATGCAAAAGGAACTTGGAAAATGCCAATAGACAGGATTTTGAACTGTCCACCAGAGGACATCATGACTGGTGTGTTGTGCAGGGAAACCTGGGTTCAAGGAATTTACCAGCTGAAACAAACTTCGCATTCCAGAACACTCTAAAAGAAATTTTCAAGGGAAGGAGAAAAAAAAATAAGATCTGGTTCAAAACCAAGGCTGTATTAAACTCAGCGATCCTCATAATCACCACCACCTCAGCTTGGACACCCAGGTGCCTTTCAGCTACCCCAGGGACAAGGGCAAATTGCAACTACACCTTGATCCTGCTGTCAGGGGCCCATGTGGTCCCTATGCCAGGTTTCTTTGTCATACCGCCACTCTGCTGAGAACCTTATGGCTCAATTTTATGGATGAATTTTATGCCATTGAAAGTCAGCCAGGCAGTGTGGAGAGGCTGTTTGCTCAGCCATAGCAGGAGTATCTGAAAACACTGACATCTTGTGACAGTTTGGAGTGAGATGACAATAGAAGAGAGCTGGAGAGCTGGCAGGGTGTCCATGCCTCTTCAAGGACTGGAGATTTTCAAGAGGCTTTTACATTTATTGCCATTTTTCACATGCATTCTGCACCACGGCTCATTTGGAGGCCCTGCTGCTGCCAGTGTGAGCAGGTTCACGTGGCCACTGAAGGTGTTTAAGCCCTGAGTTTCTGTCCACCTTGCTGCTGATTCACACTGTTACCCTCCAAACAAAGGTTTGATAGTCTAAATCTTGTGACAGTGTCTGAAGCCCCGATGTGGGGACAGGCCCACTACCACCCTCTCCTGCAACCTACAGCCTCTCTTGTTTTCCACAGACCCCTTCCCATCCAGTGATGACCCCCAGGACTTTGTGGGCACACCCTGCACTGCCCCACACACACCTGGACACCTACAGGAGCAGTGAAGGTGCCTGACCCCCTGCCCAAGTGCTGCATGAAGAATGGCAGCAGCCCCACCTCAATAAAACATTTTGTGTCTCAGAAAACCGGCTTTAGCTTCTTTAAGATCACAGTGAGGAAACATCTGGGTGATGCTGCCAGTGGTGCAGAAATGGGGCAGGACTGTGGTGTGGGTTGCTGCATCCTTGCCCAAATTGCCATCATGCTCTGAGGGCCAACAGAGTGGCTGCCCTCCAAACCAAACCAGAGGGAAATGCCAGAGAAGCTGCACCAAATCCCTGATCTGGATCAAGCCATCAAATTCTCCAAGGTTTCATCTTGTGTTCAGGTCTTTGATTTAGACTGAATGTTGTTTATTTATGAAAAATAAGCATTTTTTAGCCTAGTCAGTTAAACTGAGGTGGCCCTTTCTAGCCCAGCCAGATTTTCCTTCCCCATGGGAGAAGTCAAGTCTTCATACACCTGGGGACTGCCAGCCTCAAGTGTTTAAATTCCAGAATCAGGAGATTTCCCTTAAAATTATAAGATGAAAAAGGAATTGCAGGTCCTTATTTACTTAGCTCTTTGCTTAGGTCTTTTGAGGAGTGAATATCACGTTTTCAAACTTTACTGGCAACCACTGTGAAAGATTTTTTTTTTTTTGAAAAGAAATGACAAGATTTTCATATATTCATATGACTCCTGGGACTGGCAATTTAAGGAAAGTTATCAGGACTCCAGATAAAACTGTGAAAGATGGTGTTGTTGGGACTCAAATTGAAAGTTATTTTGTAACTTAGCTACAGACTAGAAAAAGCAATAAACACAATGTGATTATAGGACATTATTTATTCCCTACTTAACAGCTATATAAATATTATTAAATTTAGCAATATTACCTAATTAGTTCAATTCCTTTTCATTTGCAGGAATATGTTATAAGGAGTATCAAATAAATAAATGTTGACAATTACGACAAACAACATAAAAAGCTTGCTGTGAAAATTTAAAATAAATTTGTTATAGTTTGAAAAGAAATAGCTGTTAGCTGGTTGAGAAACCAGTCAGCGCTTTCCAAGTTCTTTTATTAAAGAGAAACTAGACTGTTTTTAAATTTCTTTCTTTGAAAGATCCCGAGGTGTTACGAATAGTCTGCTAAGCAGAGTCCAGGTAAGGCTGATGAACTGCTTTAACCAGCTTCTGTTTCCAAAATTAAAGTTCTGTGGGCAGAAGAGGTCGTCAGGGTGGCTTGCTTTTTCCTTATTGAAGTCGTGTTTGGGCTTCACAGATTTTAAAGCCAGAAGGGACTATTATGATTCTCTTGCCTGACCTCCTGCATAACACAGACTGCAGAACCTCACCCAATAATTTTCGCATCAAACCCATAACTTCTGTTTGATCTAGAGCATATCTTTTACATCAAGACTGGATATCTTCTTAAAGACTTCAAAAGTGATGGGGAATCTACCAAGTTCCTAGATAAGATAGTTTGAATTTGTCTAACTTCAGCTTTCAATCACTGGATCTCATTATGCCTTTTTCTGCTAGATTAAAGACTCTTCTTCCATCAGAAACCTCTTTCCCATGTAGGTACTTGAAGACCTTGAGAGGGTGATAAGAGAGGATGATATTTCTTGAATGGTTGAAGAGAATGTGTCATCTTAACAAAGATAAAAACTTATCCATGGATATTCTTTATTTTCCCCCCTGTTTAGTGCTGGTAAAAGGTGAAACCAGTAGACTGCTCTGGTGAGCAAAGATTACTGCCAAGAATAAGGGCTACAGTATCAAACCCTGACTAACTCGTTGTAAGGTATGTTAGTGTGGATTTGAAAATGTCTGTCAATTAAATTGCCCTTCCTTTTTCCAGGTAGAGACATCATTATATAGTAGGATGCAGCATCTAACCATATGATTGGAGATTGTGTTTTTAACAGGCATTTACATTTTTAATCCACTCAGGAATGATCCATTTCACAATTTTTTTTATCCCTTCCTTTTAAAACACAAGCACAAGCATAGCGTCACCTCAGGCTACATCTGTTTTAAAAATGTTTACTACAGTCCCAGGAAAAAGACTATTTTTTTGTGTGTGTGTGAATCTACATGAAGGGCTAATTTTTGCTGTAGGCTAATTGTGAAATTACATACGCTTTAAAAAAAAAACAAAAAAAAAACCAACAAAAAAACAGCCAACCAACCAAACATGCAAAAAAATACCCACAAACTGAAATGCAGCACTTCCATTTCCAAACAACTCCTTTCCTGCCCATCTAAAACAGTCTTATTGTTGTAAAATAGGACAGGCCAAAGGAAGTGCAAGAAAGCAATATTTGCATGGAGGTCAGTGGCTCCTAATTCTCTCCATGAACGACATTTTCCCACTCTTCAGACCACTGACAAGAAACCCAGTGATTGTTTGGCCAAGGAGTTTACAGGACCACTACACTGTCTATTGTTTGTCCAAGGTGGATAGTGCCAAAAGTGTATTCAGCTGGAATGCTCCACACCTTTGTGTGAAGGAACAAAGGAGATTATTAACGAATAGTGATAAACCACATGGTCCTGGATTCATATTATAAAGCCTGCCCTGCATCTTCTTTGAGAGGACATAGCACTCACTTCCACACACACAGGCTGCCTTGAACAGAGTAACATTTCCACGCCAGCACTGCAGCTCCCAAGCTCATGTCTGGTGCCTTTCCAGGACCCCGTCTTTCCAAAGGGAATGTCCAACTGTGTATTATCAATGGCTTTAGGGTTAAGGAAAAATTGGTTGGGCTTTTTTTTTTCCATTTCATTATGTAATTCTTGACAGTCCGAGGTGGAGCCAGGAGCTCCACAGGATCAAGTCCTCAAAACAGAAGATGGATATGACAACAAGGATGAGTTTTTTTCCAGAGAAATTATTTTCTTACATCTGAAAAAAAACCAAACCTTTTTAAATGCCGTGTTTCACTTTTTCCATTGTGCAAACACTAGGGATAAGGATGGAAATAGCTAATGGTATTTTTGGCCCAGCTCAGTGATGTTTTGGATGAAGATAAAATTCTGGATGTTTCAGCAGAATTGGCTTTATCAACATCATGAGGTGCTCCAGCCTCTCCTGTGGGTTTAGCCACGTGCTGGCTGGGCAGTGGAGGTCTGGCATTCAGCCAGCATCATCCCAAGAGCTGAAAGGGCCTGAGGAAGCTGGGAGGGTTACGTGCATACAGACAGGTCTGTTTTGCTAAAACAGGCAGGGCACGCAGTTTACATTTTGGAGCCAGCATCTGCCAATACAAACTAAACTTCCCGGTGTTCAGCTGGGAATTAGCCCACAGAACCCAGTTTTAAAAGCACTGCTGGATCAGGAGCTGCCAAGCCCCTGTTTAGCCCCAGACTGTGGGCATGGAGCAGAAGGGGCTGTGTGCCCCTCACACACTGCCTGCCCCATGCTGGCTGCTCACGTTGCCTGTACTCCAGTCACAAGCATGTTTGAACAGCTCTTTAGCCCGACTAAACATCACTGTCTTTGGTGATACCCAGGCACTCTAAAGCAGGGAATGCTAAACCAACATTGATAAATAAATTTTTCAAGTAAAGGCAGTTGTAAAAGCCACTTATTATCCCAAGGCATTTCATCAGCTCCCCATGGATATGGCAACTTGTCACTTCACAGACAGGTGGCATCTAACACTGCTTCAAGAGATGGAAGACCTATTTGAAAACAGGTTTCTTCCTGTACCTACCAGAAGATGTTTTGTTGAAGAGTGTGGGTTTTCCTCCTCTTCTTCACAAAGAAAATAAAGAAAATATTTCCCATACACTCTCACTGCAAATGGGGTTTCAGGGTATATTTATAATATCTCCTTACATTGCCTCCTCTGTCTCCTCTGAAAACATTGATTCCCACCATCAAGTAAAAGCATTCTATGTAGTTTTCTTCCCTGTGTGCTCCACGGTTTCCCAGGGCCTACATTTTTAATCTTCACAGCACATAACACTCGCCCAAAATTCAGTGTGCTATTCTGTAAAGGTTAGAGCTCCCAAAGCTTTTTAACAAATGAGAGATCACCAGATATTGCCTCTACTGGATGATGCTTCAGTAGCTACCAGAAAGCTGCATGATGACCTTTCACCACTGGAAATTCTGAATGGGAACCAGACTGAAGGGTGTCATTAGGACAGACCCATAAGGTGCATTGAAGAGTAGGCAGCATGCACGTGGTCCTGTAATTCATGTTTTTATTCAAACTTACATTTAAGGCCATCCTACATGTTTACAACTTTTTATCCAGCCACTTCCATGATATTTATGAAGTAATTTCTCCACGGGCTATCCTCTAGTGTCATGGAAAAAACATTCTCCAAGGTAACAGAGCTGCACTAGAGTTTGAAAATTAGACAAAAAGTCTTATGCACCAGAAAAGGGCCATCTTTCTCTCCCTAGAGTAGAAATTCTGTTTGGCAGTGAAATAGAAAATTGAAAAATTCAGGCAAAATTAAAATAATTTGTAGCAAAAGTGCCATTTCTTCTGGACTGGGTGATCTAGAAAAGGCTGTGTTTTCTACTCAGTCCTTTCACTTTCTGTTAAAAAAGACCTGATGTGTCAGGAACATAAATACATATTTTACATTACCTTCTCTAGCAGGATTTCTTAGTGAAACAGATAAACCAGACTGACTTCTTCATCTAAATTTGAAAATAAGAGTAGATTGAGGAACTATTTTATGGTTTTTGAAGACAAATGCAAGCTTACTGCTCCCAGGCTCCAAGATGAGCAAGTTCTGTGTGATAGCTTAGAGCCCGAAAAGTGAGAGTATCACCACTGCACTCAGTTTTCTCAGCTGTCTGCAAATTTCTTGGAGTCAAGCCCTTGTCATAGAGTCAGGACAAGGATGGGGAGAGATATTTTTTTCTCAGGCAACATAACATACATAGCCTGAAAGAAATGGGAATGGTCAAAGACCACCCTGATGGCCAGCAGCAGGTTCCCCTGGGCCATTGCTGCACCACCAGGCAGCAGGATGACATCCTCAGGCAGGGGTTGTCATACAGGATGTGGTGCAGCTCCAGAGAAGGTGTTTGGGAGAGACTGGAAGGAAGCTGAGCTGCTGCTGGAGGAAGACTTCAAAGACCATCACAAAGCAATTTTGAGCTCCATGGCTTGGGATTTTGGATTTCCCAGCACAGACTTTGCTGAAAACGTGCTAGGTTGTATCCTGAGCTGGGGTCTTGTCTCATACTGGGCAAGGAAGGGGAGTTCCCCAGATCAGGTACTGGTGCATGGTCTAATGCAGGGCATGTTCTGTCTTTCTTCTGTTGGGCTTGGCTGTCCTGCTGCTCCTGCCATGCAGGAACCCTGCTAAGGGAGCAGAGCCTCGGATCTCCCTGCCTGTGTGAGACTGTAGCAGAGACCACTGCTGGCTACCAAAACCCCAGGAGGTGTCAATGCACCTGTAGAGGCAGGCAACCACCTCTGAACCTTTCAGCAATCAGCCTGGCAACCCCACTGCCGTTCTCTGGTGCTCTGAGCTCCCCTCCCCATGCACAGAGCAGCCTGTGGTGATGAAAGCAGATGGAAAGCAGTTGGAAAGCAGCTGGTCTGCAGCAGCAGAACTCAGCGGGCAGGGTGTGTCTGAGCCAGGCACTGCCTGCCCTGCAGCCCGTGGGTACGTGGGCATCCTGGCACAGCCCCATGTCCTTTCCAGGGGGTGGCTGCTGGCAGCAGTCCCCCTCTGTGGTCCCCATGTCAGGTCAATCCAAACCTGCTCCTCCACACTGGGATTTGCAGCTGCAGAGACAGGTGGAGAGGCAACAACAAGCAACACAGTGGTTTAATTTGTTCCCACTGGCACTTTAGAGCCCTGAACACAGTTAGGAAGGTGGCACCTAGGGGAATGTTCTCCAAACAGCCTCCTCTAAAGGGCTGGGCTCCTCACCATGTCCTGGTGTCCCCCTTGGAGGCACACAAAGCTGTTGCTCAGCTTGCTTTTCCTCTGTATAAAATGCAATGAGCAGAAGTAGCAACCCACTTCACAGGCATGCTGTGAGACCTCCTTAATGAATGTGCATGAAGGACCCAGGGTTGATAAATGCAAAATAACAAATAAAGAAAACCATGGAGTCCCAGGGCACTGCTAAAGGAAGTCAAGCATGTGATGAAAACAGGTTTTAATAGATCCTGACCAAACCTCCCTGTGCTGCAGGCCTGTGAGCAAAATGCAGTCTGCCTCATGCCATGTGTGAGGAGACTTAGAAAGCCAATTAAAACTGTAAGTAAAGTCTGTAAATTTAAACTTCTTCTTTTTTTAGCATGAAATTTTTAGGCTGTCTAATCCTAGGCACATCTGAGCTGCAAAGCACCTGTGCTGTGCTGAGGTTTGGTGATCTAGTGCTGATATCCTGGATGGTAGCATAAAATATTCACAAAGACAAATGTGAACTGAAGCTGTAAAGCTCCCTCTACCAGCTATGTGGACAAAACAAAACAAAACAAACTATATATATATATGTATATATATATATAAACCCACCCAGTTAAAGAAAATGTGGCAAGCATTAAAAGCTGCATTATCAGGGTTTTGTGAACAATGTTCTCCTGATAAGTCAGGTAAATTTTATTCCTTGCTTTCAGCTGCTCCAGCGAATTTTATGCAGCTCTCTAGAGAGGCTCAAGCTTACAGCACTTCTTCCAAAAATGTCATCTTTTCTGTCTTTGTTTCATCCCTCTCCTTGTCAGACTTCCACTTCTCCAGTCCCCAACTCTTTTAAATGGTCCTTTCCTGTTCATTTTTGTGCTTTAGTGGCTGCACATAGCCAAAAGTTTTTCTTCCTGTCAGACCTGAAACACCCATGAAGTTAAATTTCTTCCCTTTGATGAAAGAAGAGGGGCATGGAGACTTGGAAATCTCCTGAAAGGAGAGAATAAACACTCAGGATGGGCCTGTGAGACGTTGGTACTGTGAGTGTCCATGGGTTAAGATGTCCCTCTGGATAAGCATCCTTCACAGTGCCTCTGAGGGATGTGCAATTGTTTCCTGTAACACATAAGGTTTGGACAACACTGCAAGAACAAGTAGTAGAGAAGAGAGGGTGTGGGACTTGGGGGATTTTTTTGTGGTTTTGTTCCCTGTGATCCAACAACATCCCCAAGTAGAGGCAGAAGGAGCAGAAGTCTTTCCAGGTGCTGCTCTATTGTCTCCTTGAGGAAGGCAGGCATAGCAGGGGCTCAGACTGGTCCATCTCAAACTCACCCTTCGGGGCAGGTTTGTTTACCACTGTTCTCTCCTGGCTTCTCCAGAGAACCATGGCATTAATTAATGCCATGTGGAACGCTGGGGACACCTGCCCCTGGTCCGTGGGGGCCCAGTGACCCTGCAGTGGCAGGAGGTGGTGGCTGCTCCAGCCCAGGGAGGGCCCATAAGCAAACAGCTCAGTATCCTGTTACTTATCCAGCATCCAGCTAGATCCCCATCTCCCCCTTCTTTTTATTTTTTCCCTTTAAAGGGCATTTGCTGCACCAGCTGCCTGAAGATCTCAATTGCATCATGTCAGCAGATCCATCTCTGCCTGGTGTTTTATTCTAGGGGAGGTTGGACTTAACTCTTTCTTTAAACAATTAAAGCCATGCGCGCCAAACTCGAAACAGGCTCTGTTGGAAGAGAACAATAAATATTGATGGTTGAGGCAAGTCTGGCTTTTATGACGTTTGATGACAAGTGGTATCACTTACAAAAATTACATCATAAAGAAAAAGCAATGAAATTGCATGTCATCAGGCATCGCTAAATGTCAGAAGAAATATGTTTATCCTTTGTTTTTAGATCCAAATTCAGTTTCAACATTTAAATGAAATCTAGGACCATTTTGATATTTATCAGGCACCATTACAAAAAGTCCTGGGGTATTTTTGTTTGCTAACTTGCCCATTGCCAAGAGTGGTGTGTTGTTTATGTTCCTGTTCTTTCAAGCCAATTTATGGTTAGTAGAGCATCCTCTGAATTGAAACATTCCCTTCCTCTTTACCCCACCCACTTATTTTTGTCTGTTCTCATCCTCTGGAGGATTCATGGGCTGGCAGCTTGCGGAAAACCTCAGTGTAATCAATGGCAATACTGGGCCTGGAGTGAGATTCACAGAGGTCTGGTATTAGCAATAATCCATGGGTTTATTGAGACACTTGGAGATGTAAACACTTTGTCTCTTGTTTTTTTGTAAGCTAAACAAAATTAGGACTGTCTGGACCACTGCACCACAGCTCTGTGGTTCAAACAAAACAAACCCTCCCTCTGGACATGAACCTCAAGATCCTATATATAGCCAAAGATGTTAAAATAAATGCTATTATTAAGCAACGTTAGAATTTTCAGCTATTCTGAGTGCTTTAATATCTATTCCTATACACATTAAAAAAAAACCCCAACCAAACAAAAAACCCCAACACCAACAAAAACAACCCGCCCCCCCCAAAAAACAACAACCAAAAAAACCAAACCAAAACAAAAAACACACAGAGAAACCTTAAAATGCATGTCCTAGTATTGAGGTCCTTTTGCTGGTCAAATTCTAAAAATTCTTTCTTGTCTTTGCACAAAGTGGTAGATCACATGAGAAACCTGGCCTGGGGTTCATTACTGTTTGTCAAGTTTCACTTTTGATAATTGAAACAAATGTAAAAAAGTTACAATTCGGGGAGGAATTGGTAGAAGAAAGTAGAAATGGCACTCAGCAAGCACCTGGGAGGGTACAAATGTCATTTCTCTTTGAAACAGCACACAACAGCATTCAGCACCTTTTACAGTAACCTACATCTCTACGGTGTCTGAAACCAGTGAGCTCTTTGAGCAGAAGAGCTTTGCCATTGCTTTCATTGTTAACAATGTCCCCTGATGTCTAATGTAGGGGGAAAAAATATGCTCAAGTTTTTTGCCTCAGCCGCAGTAGATGAATGTGCTCCCACTCTCCTGTAGCCCGTACACAAAAGGTGCAGTTGCCCCACGTGCACCTCCAAGGTAAACTGTGCACACAACCTCAGCGTCTCCTCAGACATCAGCCAGAACTTTGGATTTAAGCACTTGGAAGACTGGGTAAAGCCTGCCCTGTACCTTCAGTGCAAGTTAAGCCCCCTGAAGACTTCAGTGCTTTTCATTTAGAAAGCTGCTAGAAGGGTTCGGGGGAGTTGCTTTTGACTCTGGGGGATCTAAACCCAATTAAACTATGCAAAAAGTACATTTCTGGAACAATTTTGCAGTAAAAGTTTCAGTCAAGTTACTTGTTGAGTTTTTGGCTCATCCCTAATGAACTAAAAGAGGAAAGGGGAAATGTATTGTTTTTTTTTTCCTCCTGGATGGTGCACAGGCTGCCAGTTCATGCAAGCTGAATAATCATTGCTGGATGTTAGATGTCAGATTTTCTGATGATTTTAAAGCAAGACAGGGGCAGCTGCAGTTGTTTTACACTAAGGAATTTCAAAGAATCATCATATGCTTCTTCTTGTAGTTGAAATGCTTAAAATATTCCTGTTCCTAAAGTAAGCTGAATTTACACACATCTATATGTATTTATAAACAAACACATACTATGGCTCTAAGTCTGCTGGGAAAAAAAAAAAAAAGAAGCAGTTGAAGCAGGAATTCATCTAAGTTATTCTGGAAGGCTATGAAAGCATAAAAAAGTAAATAAAACCTACAAAAAACCCAAACCACACCAAAAAAAGAGAAGAAAATATCAAAATCAAGCATTCATAAGGACCGGAAGATATTCCACTGGCTTTGCTCATTTGCATGTCAATGCCACAATGCCACGCCAGCTTGGAGCTGCTTCATAGCAGCACTGGTGTCTGAGCCCAAGGGAACAATGTAAGAGGTCAGAGCAGCACATTTGTAGGTTCACTGATTTCTTTTCAGTGTGCTTGGGAAAACAAAACAAAAGTGGAGAGACAGGATCCATATCCTACGTGGTGATTTGTCACTGACCTTTCAGGTCTCCAGCACAAGCATGGTGGCTGGTTTTCCTTTACACTGCACAACGTGGTGCAAGGAAAAACCCTGGAATTCCACTGTGGGCTCTGCTGCAGCTTCTCAATCAGCACAGCACCCATCTAGGCATGCTTTGACTATCAGCTTTTCTGTGCCTGAACTGAAGGTCAGGGTGTCTTCAGCTGAAATGGGAGCAGTCAGCTTTAATTATTACTCTGTCAACTTCTCTAAAGCCTTATATCTGAATGTTCCAGGGCACTTTATGGATGTTAAGGGGTAAATTTGGCTCTGTTACACATATAGCGCTTTCTTAAAGGATGTTGTAGTTGTGGCTCTGATTTGAAACAATTAATGAGATTTCTTACTATCACATCAGAAAGTGCTTTTAGGAGGAGCCTCCAGTTCCTGCATGACATGGAAAGCAAGCTATACTGATATATGGGGTAAGAATAGGAAAAATACTGAGTCTGAGGATGGGAAGCGTGACAAGACGTGTAAGAAGCTCCTGCTCCATTTGTTCACAGATGTAGCATTATTCTGAAATTCTGGCTGCACCTTACTGGTATTACACAGGACTCCCATATCTTTCCTTAGCACTTGCCACTGCTTCACGATGTCAGCCCTGAATTCTGTGGTTCATGTTCCAGGTCGTTATGGTTCCCTTCAGGCTAAATTCTGGACTACTGCCTTCATAAGATGGTTAAGAATTTAGAAGTTACAGGTCCAGGACTCAATTTTCTTTGTGGAGCCGGCTCTGAGTTTTCTCACCATGCTTGAGATGACTGCTTAAACAAGTCCAGCTGTTGCCACATGATAAACACAAATGGCTACTCTGGATTAGCTCTCCTGCTACACCTACAACTGGCTTATTTTTTATTTCTTAAATGCCTGGGAACTTATGCTAGGACCCCACCATGCCGTACCAAAAGCAAGAACAAGAGATCTGTGGAGGAATCCAAAATCTCTAAAGAAACTAAAAATAAATTCTGCAGCTGGAGGATACCACGAGGAAAAGGAAGAGCTGCCAATACATGCAGCATTTTTCAGCCTATCATTACGTGCCAATTTTAGCTTGTCAACCATTGCTGGCAGTGGCCAGAGAATGTGAGTGATTTTCATTAATTACCATTTCCCTGCCAATGTAGATAACCAGAACTTTCTTCCACTTCATTGAAGTGCAATGTGACTTTTCTTTCTTTTTTCTCTTTTTTTCCTCAGTTACAAAACTTCCAATTATTTTTGGAAACAGGAACTTTCACCAGGCCTTAAGCCTGCAATTTTTTTCCTGGATTGAAGTTGTGCCTCATTGATTTAAGTTCTGTTTTACACTTGCTTGCACCTTCTCGGACACTGAATGCTGATCAGATTTTCTGTAGTTTCAGCTGTTCTTAGATGATGGTAAAACCTTCTATTATCTGCACTGGATCTTTTTTTTTT
>VYZR01060640.1:67348-83472 GCA_013400675.1 Oxylabes madagascariensis
GTACAATGGTGAAGTGCCAGCATTTCCGCTGAGGCCTAGGCCACCTCTTGCTGGATGTGCAGTAACCCCAAATCTTCCCAGACAAATGGCTGAAAGAAAAGAACTCTGTTATCTTTAACTTGCAGGCAGAGAGCTGAAGTGGGGAGCAAGCAGGAGACCCATCCCAGTCTCTGGAAGCAGTGATCTGGGCTTACCCGAGCCACAACCCCTTACCCCAAGCACGATTCCCTCCTCTCATCCTATACGAAACTCTCCACCTGACGCCTTTTTCTTACACAAAGAGAAATGTTTCATCAGATTAAAATGAAGAAGGATGAGAGTCACAGGTAAGGAGATCTGAGGAGGACTTACTAGTAAAGAGTAGCTACTAAAAGTGAAAAATCAAGATCTCACCAATCTTTCATACAAAGATGACATTTTCCAGCCTGTGCCCACAAACACCATGTGGGAGATGAAATGAGTTGAATGCATCCTCTTCCTCACTCTTCCAGCACCCTGGGTGCCTTCCTGGTGTTTATGCATCCCATTCTGCTGTTCCCTGAAGCATGGCAGAGCTCAGTGTTGTGTGTTCAGCTTTCTGCTGAAGGACGTACACCTGAATGTCATTCTCCTGTGGGCCAGTGGGGAGCACAGCCAGGTGTTGGTTTACAGACTGGGGCTGCAAAGACCCTCACTTCTCCTGCTGCATCCCATATAAAGAGCAGCTGGGCTCATTTCGTCCCTGTACATCCTCTGTGGTGCAGTCTCAGGTGCCTGTTTAATCCTTCCTCACTCAGATGGGATGGAGCAACTCCTAAATCCTCTCTAATATCTTCCATAACAAATCCATCAAGGACACACTACAGCTTCCTGCTGCTCCAGGGGGCTGGTGGCCCAGACGCAACATATCTTTGTGTCTCTGTGGAACACAGAGGGTTGTTACTCATTCCTCTTTCATAACAGCCATTCACACGTAAAAGATTGTGCCCTCTCTGACTTTTCTTTAGTTCTAGACTAGGCAAACCCATGGGGTTTTTGCCTCTGGTATGAGTGGGGATTCTCAGAGCTCAAGTGCTTCCATTTGCCAGCTCTCCATCACTACAGATCCCATGTCCCATGCATGTCCTTCCTGTATCTTCCAAAGAGGTTAGGATCCCCCCACCCTTCCCATTTTGGAAATGCCACCAAGGACTTGTGGAGAGGCCAGTGAAAATGTTTCACAGTTTCTCTGGACAACCAGAGAATAAGCAGCATTTGCCAATAGGAACAAAAGCAGAATGTCATGTTCCTTTTCTCTGTGGGTGTGGAAGTGTTAAAGGCTTTCAAGCTCTGCTGAAGACAAGGTAAAAGAAGTCCCCAGCATGTCTGTAACAGTTGCACCATTGCCTTCACCTACATGTATTATCTGTAGTAACACAATACTTTTGCAGAGGGCTTTGGGAAGTGTAAGAATGAAACAGACTCTTTTTAATCTCGTTTATTTCCTCAGGCCATCTGGATTTAGTAAACACTCAAGACGGCTGACAGGAAAAAGTTGAACCTTAGCACTAACAGGTTCATATATGCATTAAGAGCCAGGACTTTCTGCACTCCAAGCATTGGTTGGATCATTGGCTTGCTATGAAGCCTTAATAGCTTTTCTGCAGTTTATACGTCTTAAAGTAGGCCCAGCTCTGACTTCTTGCCTCATGGGATGTTGGGAATGTTTATTACTTACTGCTGAGAGGGGACAACATTACTGAAAAAAAGCTATCGGTATTATCCAAGGCTCATTAAAACCTTGCAAATTTGGCTTGTGCAAAGTCATTCTCAGGAGTTACCTGTTGAAGTCGCTTTACACCTTGTGTGAGAATGGCAGAGCTCAGCCTTTCAAATGGTTTCCAAATGAATCTGCTCTCAATGTGGTCAGGAGAATCTTAAACTGGCTTCGGTGGAAGCATGGGATGTGGTCCAAAGGAAAAGAATCGGCACTCTGGGAGTTTGAATGAAAACTAGTAACTAATAAATGAAAAGTACTTTTGTTTATCCATGCTGGCAAGCAGCCTGTCTGCAGTGGGAACACCAGTGCCCAAGTATGTTCTTTATCCGTTTGGATTTATACGATGCTAAAATGGGAGCCTGGCCAAAGCAGGAGGTGCCCCTGCCGCAAAAAGCAAGCTTAGCTCCAAGAGCTGTTCATGAAATCGATGTGAAACAGAGCTCCCAACTCCATGAAATCTCTCTCTTTGCCTGTTCCTGTTTGTGTCTGGCTAGCACAGACTTCCATTAAAGATGCTGCTACGTTGCTGACCTCCGTGTAATGCTGAGAGTGTGGTGGGGTATTTGGATGCAAATTGTGCAAAACATTAGCTGGAGGCCTGGAAGTTTTTTTGGTCTCATAGGCCTTAAAGTTCCTTCACTAGGAGGATTCTCAGATGGTTTAGTCAGCTTAGCTCTTTTACTGCCTTGAAGTAGCACCAGGTCCAACCCACCAACACTTGTGTGACCCTGTACCTACCTTTCTATTCTCTGGTGTCAGAAAGGGGGTAAGTAAACCATAAGTTTACTTATGGTTTCTGGGGTTTAAAACTTGTAAACCTTGATTTATTTTGATGTGAAGGCAGTAGAAAGAAGGTCAAAGTGGTGTTTTTCCAGTATTGTCGCCTATCTGTTGCTTACCCTTATCTATAGTCCTGCTCTGAGTCTTGTATAGATTTATTGAAATTTGTGTTATGGTAAGTGTTATAAGAAGGGGGCTGTTCCTCTTTATTGTTCCTGATCCAGAAAACTGAGGATGAAAATATTCTACTTAGACTTCAAAGTGTATTTTAACATTTGGAGTGTATTTTAACATTGGGAGAAAGAGCTGTTTAATGCCTTTTCTTGGGGTTTGCACTCAAGATACTGGCTTAAATGATAAAATTTGGTCTAATTACTGTATGAATGAAAAGCTGCTGGAGGGAGTTTTGAGGAATCATTCAGCTGAGCCACACCTTAAATATCTTCCTGATTTTTGTGCCTGAGAACACTAATTACAAAACCTCCCACATCATCTGGATCTTGTGTAGGACATTTTATTCAAGTCAGGCATACATTAATAGCTGCTACAGCATGATGCAATGTAATGATAAGACAATCTCCAGCTGCAACGTCATGGAGGGGCTTTTTAAATTGCAGACAAAAAACTCCCACCTATTGCAAGGCATCTTGGTCAGCTGCTTCACGTCTTCCACTGGTGGGGGAGTGGGTGCTTTCATGCAGGCTAGTGAATCTGAACCCTGGTTTGACACCACCTCAGTCTGAGGCTGAGACATTTGAATTTCACGGGTATGCAAAGCGATTGGGATGGAAGGTGTGGGGGGAAGAGGCTTTCAGCTAGTTAGAGCCTTACACTGTTCTTCGTGTGATGCCTCCTGATGGGAAGCAGTCTAATAAAGCTTCCATTTTCAAGTTGAGATAAAAGCATTACCTATCCAATAGATCTGTGTGTAGAGACTAATGCCTCTTTGCTTTGTTTTCACGTATTGTATGTACAACTGGCATTAATTGTTACATTTTCCTTATGTTTTTCCAGTATGTTTTTAATCTCTGCAGGCTGTATTGATTTTTTTCTTGTGTTGCTTCTACACTTGCCACCAGGACCTCCTTGTAGATAAGGTGTTTCAATTCAGTGTGTGATATTTCTTGGGAAAACACTCTAAAACACTTTTTTTTTTTAATGTGTTTTTTTTTTTCTTCTCTCCCCCCTTTTGCGATGTATTAAAAGGAAGATGCTGGAAAAGAATTCAGAACACAAAGCAGGGACTTGCAATGCCCTTTCTCTTTCAGCAAACTCTTTTATTCTACTGTGAGGAATGAAACGCTCCTGTTACAGCAAACACAGACTTGTGTTTTACAGCAAAAGCTGTTTAAAAGGTTATACACAGACTGTACACGGAGTTGAGCTTGGTAACAAGAGTGTTTCTGTGTTGCTAATATTGAGAAGAGAACACTTATTCTGAAGTCACAGCTGTTACGGAAGGAACCTTCCTTTTGGTGCTTCTATCATCTCTTTAATTCAGAGTTGAGGGGATTCTGGTTGGAGAGCTAGGAGTTAAGGCAACATATTAGGCTGTCACAGAATTAGTCCTGGGGGCTGCAAAAAGGGTGTCCTTGGCTGCTCCTCTTGCTTGATGGATGGCGATGGGGGATAAAGTTTGACATGGGGTGGGTAAATTTGGTGGCCCCAGATAGAGAAATCACAGTATTTTGTAGGCTGTTGAGGTTTATGATGCATTCCTTAAAAAAAAAAAAAAAAAATTAAAAAAAAAATATTCATTACCTCAGTGCATACAAACAGCAGACATGAAACAGTCTGAAAGTACCGTGGAGGTGGACTCAGCTGCCATCTCCAGGCAAACAGAGCTGCCAGAGATGGCTTGTGGTATTTTGTGATCACCAGTGTTGTGCAGATGTGATTTACGTCCCTGTCACGCATCTCCCACCATCCCACCATCCCAGGCAATCTGAGTGGTTCTGCCAGAAGGCAGCTTCCCTCTCCAGCATGCTGCCTCTCTGCTGCCAGCCCCCACATATGCCCTCAGCTGCCCCGCCATCAACTGAGTTGTTGAAACTCGGTATGAGCGCAATTCACCTCGGCACAGCACATCTGAAAAAATGTGTCATAAAGCCCAGCTACAACCACCCTGGCTGTGAGGGTCCCACAGAAGGGCAGTGGTGCTCCTGTCCCCCCACCCTGCTTTCTCAGCCAGCTGCTGTGGCAGCCCTGATCCAGGGGAATGCGAGTCACATCATTCAGTGGCCAGTCCTGGGGAATCCAAACCACTGTCGAGCCCTCCTCAATTATAAATTGAGTGGTTTCAGTTGCCTTGGGAGGCAGGACCTTTCTCTGCCCTGTGCACTCCCCTGGGCACACAGTTGCTGCCCTCTCTCTTTCTTGGTGTGGACTGTGTGAGCCTGCTGCCCTGCCTGCTGCCTGGACAGTATCCTGCTGGTTTCTGGATATGGTATAAACAGGCTAACCCAGATTCAGCAGTTAGAAAACTGTGCTTGGAGCATCATGCTGTGCACTTCCCACAGCCTGTATGATGTGCAAGCCAGCAGCCTTGTCTGCCTCAGCCATGCATCATTATCTGGGCCCTTCAGATCCTCTGCTGCTCATTAGGTCTCTTTCCTTAGCACAACAGTGTCCACCTGTGCATCCCCAAAATGTCAGGGACCCTCCTGGCTGATGCTGCAGGGGTGATGACACACACACAAAACCAGAGATGATTTTAGTAGACCACTGACTGCTAGTTCAGCTCCAGACTGATGCTGCTCTGGGGAGTGGAGGACAGGGAAACACAAGCTCTTGTGTTTCTTGCTGCTCTTGTTACCAGGTGCGGTAAAGACTCAAACCTGTTTCTCTCCTCTGTCTCCCTTTATTTATGCCCTGTGTTTGGGTGTGTTTGGCTGCCTATGGACCCCCCCCAAATTGTGCTGGGGGTGACTGCACTGCATCCACTACTTTTGCCAGTACTTATGTGGTGATCTCACTGTTCTGGCTAAGTTCTCAGGGCAAGATAGAGCAGAAGAAACTCCTCTTCAGAGATCAGGGTTCAAAATCAAACTCGTATCTCCCATAGCACTTTATTGCCTGGGAAGCCTATCTCATCTGTGCCTCATATACCATCAGCCAGGGATGCTCCAGCACACAGCCTCCCACGAGCAGGAGAGAGAGGAGATGAACTTCCCATCAAGCACCAGGACAAGGGAAAGAGCAGCAGCCCGAGCATCTCCCAGTGATGCTCATTCTTTCATGTGCAGTGAAAGAAATTGCCACGAGTAGGTCAAAGAGCCTATGCTCTGTTGTCACGGGCTGTACCTCGGGCAAAACACAGCTGAAGGAAAAATCAGAAACCTTCCAACCCAGTCAACTTGGATCGTAAGCAGAGTGAACAATGTTAGAGCAGAACTACATTTCCATCTGATGTCCCTAAATAAAAGCGATCACTTTAGAAAATAATTTAATAATAAAAATTCAGCCACATTAATTAGAAATAAGCCCCGATTCAACACAGATGTACAAAAAAATGTTTTGAATTTTTAGGTCTACACCCCAACCCCAGAGAGCTAAACACTGAATCATCACTGCTCTGAAATGCATGTTGTCTCCTGGAAAGTTCTCCAAAAGGTGAAATGTGCTGTGGTTTGTTTTGCTTCCAGACTGATCTAACTGTTCAAACTTTCAAAGAAACTGTGTAGGAGTCTGACATTTAAAAGAGGGGGGGGGGGGAAGAACGAGGGGGAGAAAGTTGAATTTTCCTTGCGAATTTGAAAAGAGATTTCTCTGCCCCCCTCCCCAAAGGAGAGTGTGTCTGGAGCACTGCTGGGTTTGCTCCCAGCGGGCAGAGATTGCTCCATGTGTGTCCCAGTGCTGCAGGAGAGGAGTGCAGATGAGGGTGATGATGCCAAGTTTGCCTCGCTGGGCAGGCCGGTGGGAGGGGATTGCTCAGGAGATCAGCTCTCCCTGCATCGCGAGATGCTGCACGGAACAATAGGAAACATTTGCAAAGACTTTATGGGCCGTGGGAGATTCAGAGCTGGAAAACACAGAGCGTGCTACAGACCGGTCATCTGCCCAGGAGCCAGACAAGTCCTGTACTCCCCTTAGTCAGTACAACCAGGAATTTACTAAACCAAGCTGGGGTGCATTTCCAGGGCGTTGTTCCCCCTCTGCAGTATGCAGGATTCCCATGCATGCATACACATACAGATGTATAATAGAATCATATAGAATATATGATATATGCAAGCATTTTCCCCATCTAAGTATTTCTTTTATATTTTGAGACACATAGTGGATGCAAATCACGTGTTTGGAAACACAATAAAAAATTTGCCAGAGCCTACATTTAAGCCACAAAAAGGTGTCCCCAGGTACAAGCTCTCTGAAATTTAGCATAAGACAGGAAAACATCACCAAGCAATACATATTCTTAGAGAAAGTTTTTTTCCCCCTTACCATACTAGCATAGACAGACTCACATAAATGATCTGGATTTAAATACAAACTCCTGAGGTCTAAATGTTGACACACAAATGGCAAAATTCCCTGTAATCCCATCGAGCAGGTGACCACAGGTGACTCAGCACAGTTCCCCTCCCAGGACCCTTGCAGCTCCTGAAGGAAGGTGCAGGTCCACACTGAGTGCCAGAATGATGCTGTCACCACTGGTGAGAACTTAGCTCTCAGAAACTGAAATAAATGCCTCTTTCAGGCGGAATGTGGTGGATGTTACTGAGGCTCGTGGCTGTGAGGTGTGGGAACAAACTATTAAGGTTAAGTCCTCTCTCTTGTCAGCGCTGGATGTGGACTGCTGTCCTCCAAAACTGTACTTACACTAATTCTTCTCACTTATGTCATGCTTGCCACTGAAGTAAAATAAAACTCCAATGCTATTGCTTTCTCTGAGCTTCCCTCTACAGCCTGTCTCTTTTGTTTCTAGCAGAGATTGGGAATGCGGGCTGTTTAGGATCGCAGCTTTCAGTGCCAAGACTTAAACTGAAAATTGCGCCTTGCTGGTGAGGTGAGAGACAAAAAATGTCAAATAGAGATTAAAAAACACATTTTCAGGGGTTTCAGTAAAAAAATACAATCCTAAGAGGGCATTAATTGGTACAACTATCTGCAGAAATTATTTTTTAACTGAGTTAATATTTTGATTTATTGGAGAAATACAAATCAAGATCTCTATGCCTTGAATAATTTCAATTTCAACATTTTTCTTTCATACAAGAAACCAGTAAATCTCCTTGTTTCCTTTTTCTCTTTTTTTAATTTTGTCACAGTAAGATGAACTAAGAACATTCAACAAAAAATTTTAAAAGAAACTTAATTTACATGAAGTAAAATAAAATGTGTTGTATAAAAACAGAACAGTAACAGGCTCTCTTTTCATTCCTTTTTTGATTTTTGCCTGTCTCCTGGAAATTTTAGGGGTATATTTTGCTAAAATTATTTCAGTACTTACATCTTGCATATTCCAGTTACATTTAAAAATATTTCATATTATCTTAGTGGCATATTTCCAGTTATCAAGAATGACAGTCAGTCACTTCTGCACGTTTTTAATGCTGGGGTTTCTTACATCTGGTTTAGAGCTAACAAAAAGGTGTGAACTGATTTGCACCAAATTCCCTTATAACAGCAAGAGTTTATAATAAAAAGTGATTGTGCAAATGAGGGAAGAATTAAATATAATGGCAGAACAATTCTTTTAATCACTCAGGATAGGATAAGCATGAAATGCAGCTATAATGTGAATGATAATCTGAAGGGGGAAGTAACAGCTGAAAGACTGAAAGAATTTCAATTAAAATATACTAAGCTTAACTGATTGTGCAGATAAAGCCCACCGATACAGCAATGACGGGCACTCCATACATGCCAACGTAGATTCCCCGAGCACACCAAACAGTTTAATTAAAAATGAATTTCGATACAATTATTATTTTAACCCGACAAACAACTGCAGCAGAAAGTCTCATCTCATCTTACGGGCTCCCGGCGCACAAAGCGTTTCATTGTCGGGTATTTACCCACCCCGGTTTTGTTTCAGGCCCGGTGAGGGACAGTGGGGAAGGCGCACATCCTCGTGTTGCTCCTTTGTTCTGGAATTTTATCTAAAGCTGTAATGAGCGGGAAGGCGGCGGCGGGGCCGGAGCCCGGGGCTGGCGCAGGAGCCGAGCGCTCCTCGCTCCGCTTGTCTTTCAGTGCCCTCTCGTGGCTCGCCCGCCGCGGGGACACGGGGGACAGGGGGGGACACGGGGGGACACCGCCACCCGGGGATGCTCCCCGGAGCCCCTCGCACCCAGCTGTGCCTTCTGGCAGCGCCCTCACCCTCCGATAGCCGTGCGGGAGGGACACCGCCGCCTTGAAGGGGCCAGGCAGGCTGGGGAGCATCCCCCTGCGCGGGTCCGTGTGCCCGGTCACACCCTGCGGGGCCAGGGCCACCCAGCCGGCGGGGCACAAGCCTTCCCGGGAGGAAGCACTGGTCGGAGGGGTGGCTCGGCGCTGCTGACCCCGTTCCGGGGCCGTGTCGCCGTGTCCTCTCCCTGGCCGCGGTGACTCACGCTCCCGTCGTGTACCTGGACATCAAAGGATGCTGCAGCCCGAGCGGTGCCTGCCTGCGTGGGGCTGCTGTAACAGTCAGGGGTTATGGGCTGTGTGATGGCTACTTCAATACTTAATCGAGCATTTCAAAGTTCCCCTGTGATCTATACATACGTGCCATTTAAAACATCTTTCAGGTCTGTTTTGTTCTCATAACACTTTTTTTTTTTTTTTTTTCCCACCAGCTGGTTCTTTCTGCCCCGTCCTCTCCTCCCAGGCCGAGCAGCGCCTCTCTCAAACTGCAGCGCTCGGCTCAGGAGCAGCCAGGCTGTGGGAAGCTGCCCAGGGAGCATCCCACACACATCACAACTTTCCCTCAGAAATTAAGTTTCTTGTTCTCTCCTAGTCCCGAGTGTGCTGCCAGTCACACTGATTTGTACCGAACCGTGCAGTTCACGTGCTCTGATACAGAAAATTGTGCCTAATTCTGAATCTCAGTCGCTTATCTAAGACTGGTTAGGAGTCAAGCTGTGACCATTACATTCAGATCACTTATGACACAAACTCGATTTAAACACGTATCTCAAGAAGCATAAACCTGTGTCTTCTGACTTTTCTACAGTTTTAGATGATGGTAAAAGTCAAAACCACCACCGTAATTACCCATCTATTTCTCATTGTGTTTTCTGTAGTGCCCATCACTGTAAAACCTAGAATATGATGTTTGAAAGTTAAATAAATGATGTGGAACTTAGATCTTTGTTTCAGCTAGGCATTTTTTACAGCATCAGAGCTTGAGTGCAGACTGTAAGCCTTGTCTGTGCACCATGTCTTTTATTTCTTCCTTGCTTGTACAATGCAGCTTGAGAATTTTAAGGCAGAGGAGGGTGTATGAACTGCACAGCTCTGTACCACGGATGGAACAGATCCCTGATGTAATTCTGCTGAAGGTAGGAGAGCTGTAAATGAGAAGGGGTTTTGCTCAATGTTTAGTATATCCATTTCACCAAGCAGCGCTCTTCCCAGCCCCTAAAGCCTCACGCTGAGAAAGAGACAGCTGGTGGAGAGCACTTGTAGGTTTTAAAAAAGTTTAACTGAGCTGGAGTCATATTTCCTTCTTCTATTTTTTTGGTGTCTCTATGAGACTATGTAGATATCACTTTTTATTTTCAAGAACAGCAAATCAAAGCCATGCAAGGTCTGGGTGGAATTTTTCCTCTGACACCCTCCAAAGGAGTGGGAGTCTCCCATTGAAAAGTTGTTGAATTACTGGTTTTATCTTCTGCTGATACTGAACTGATATTCCACGTATGGGGAAGTTTCTTATAAAGATGTTTTTGCAAAAAAAAAGGAGGAGAAGAGGCACCACGACACTCTTTGTTTCTGTGGGGTTCTTACTGGTTGGAAATTATGTATCAGTGGAACCGAGGCTCTACTGCCACTCCACTGCCATGGAGGTAGCTGCTACTTCTACCTACTTTCCCAACTTTTCCAGCATTGTTCAAAAGAAATGTATCTGGTCTTTAAAAAGGGCGAGGGGAGCAGATGGGGTCACAGGAGCAGGCAAAACTTTTCTTGGGATCATCCAACACACCTTGTCAGGCAGCTCTGCTACATTATTAACATAAAAGTGTACACACACAGTTCTCAGTCTTCTATTTTGTGAATCATTAAATAGTACCTTTCAGTACAAACTAGGATACCGTCTTTTCAGTCTTCAGTATTTCAAGTACCTCTAGCATTGAGTCAAAAGATGTGGAGAGAGGAGTTACTCATCTGCTTTGTGACTGAAGTCCCAAAGGACCGAGGGCTAAGAGATGTTGAGGACCCATTTCAGTAGATCTTCCCACTGCAGACCAGAGAAATCTGCAGCTCCTGCCACACAGATGTCAGGTGTGTGGGAAGAGCTGAGGGACTTTGTGGCTGCAGCCCCTTGCTGTGACTGTGAGTTGAAATGCAGCTCCCTTTGCACAGACAAGGCAGTGAGAGGCAGTTTTTTTATTTGCCTGGACTGGGGTGAATTCTGTGTTGCCACGATTTTGCTTTTCTGCGACTCCTGTCCTAGTGAACCCTATCTTGTTGCTCACTGACATTTTCTTGAATGCAACTGTTACAGTCAGAACAAAAGGTGAATGCTCAGAGATGTTTTTGGAAGCCGGTTGCAAAGGCCAGGTTAATGGTTACTTATGTGCTAACACAGACTCTGACCCATATGGAGCAGCCAGAGCGGTGAAGAGCATTGCTGTCATCTGCCCACACAGCACAGGATGGCACAACACAGAGACGACCTGGAGTAGTGCTGTCTCCTCACTCTGCCTCGTCTCTCATTAGCAGCAGCCTCTACAGCCAGAGATGCTTCTTTCGAAACTTAAAAAGTGAGCGTGAATGCTGTTCAAAAGCCTGCTTGTTAGAAGACTAGAAATGAGTGGCAGCCTGAGCCAGAGAGATATAGAAGACTTTAAATACATATATATGAATCATATATGCCAGCCTATGAGCCGGGGTGTATGGAAACTGACCTTTCTCTTTCATCACTGCAGAGTAAACAAACTGCATCATTTGCTCCATCCACGTGTACTTGTCCCCTCTATGCTGTCTGTCCCAATGTCACACGCTGCAGCTGCATTTGGAGGCTTGACTCCCTCCCTCTTCTCTCTATTCATTCTGTCCTCTGTCAGCCAGAACAGCAGGGCACTCATTCCTCTATCTTCCCTGTTTCTTCATCAAAAATATGTCCAGTTCATTCAGGAGCAGGGGTGAGCCCTGATCAGTTGGGCAGAGGCAGTGTAGATCAAAAAACATACCTTGTAGGAGAGCTGTCAAAGCAGCCCCAGTTTTACTGGGACAGACAGTCTGTCTGTCTCATACATAGAGGTTTAGGTGGCTGGATGCTTATCTGGAAAGGCAGAGATCCTGCTCTTGGTCAAGGAAAAAAGTTATGGCCAAGGAGACAGAGAGAACAATGTAAAGGTCTACCACTAAAAAAGGACACATGAATGGAGTGCTCAGACCTGGTCTAATATATTTTTGGGTATCAAGATTTGAGTTCATACTCAATGTCAACACATTTTCACAGTCTTTTTTGAGGATGTATCTGCTGCAACTTGAAGAAATTCCTCAAGACTTGGTATGGTTTCACATTTGGATTCCTCAATGCTGGGGCACTTTAGGATGCAGTAGAAAAGGGTGCTGGGTCATGTTGTCTAGACTGTGCTTTTGCCAAGCAAGGTTGGACCAGGTCCTTAATGTGCCCTTCCATCATGGTGTTTATGATTCTATGATTTTGTGATTTCCTAGTTAAATTGAACAAAAAGTTAATGTTCTCAAGGCTGAAGATCTACATTTAGTTTTTCCTTGAGGTAAGCTATCTTCATCAAAAAAGACATATATGTTTTTCACTCACAGAAGCAAACAAATATTCTCATGAAACTGATGCATAAAATAAGCAAAGAAAGCACCCTCCTGTGAGTACAGCAGCCTGCTAGAAGTCCTGAGTAAGCAGCATTAGAAATCTATTACTTCATGGAGGCTGGAAAAGGTTTGCTTAATATTTTTAGCCCAGTTGACAGTTTTGCTAACCTCTCTCCCTTTAGAACATTTTTCATGTAAATATTTTTCAACAGTAAGTTTATAGAAGCAGAGTGGTTAAGGAGCAGGGAAATATACGAGGAGCAGATGAAACTGGCAGTGCAGGAACATATGAAATACCAACTCTGCAGCCTGATCTCCATCTGCTCTCTAGTGGATGCCGGCACAGGGAAACTTCAAAGTTCTCCTGCCCACAAATAAATGTGATCTCCTCTGGGCTGCACACACAATTTTCTTACATACTGCCAACACAGAGCTCATCTCAGTGCAGTCAGCTGGGAGCCCTGGCCCCTCAACATGGGAACTCTGACCCCTACTCATGACTAAGAGGAGCCCACGTGTTGCAGACGCACCTCAGTGGTGCCTCTGAGCACCAGGACCATGGTGCCCTTTGTGTCCAGCTCCAAAGGGCCCAGGTACCACTGAGGATGACCAACTTCATTTCAGTGTAATGCTGAGATCTAGTCATAAAATAGGAGTGTGAGCTCTTAATTTGTTCTTGACTGCTGATTTCAGGCATTCACTGAGGGATAACCATCCCAGAAGATGATAGGTAGTTATTTAATCAGCCTTTTTCTCATTGTTCCAAAAGAGATTTTTTCCTGTAAGTTTCCAGATAAAGGTGAAGCCATGGCCACTGAGAATTACAGATTATAGAAAGGTCAGGCTGCAGGAACACTCCCACCTGCATGCCCTGAATCCTACGCAAAGTATTTCCTGAGCCTAAAAAGCAGAAAGAACGGTAAAAACCCACTGTAATGGAAATTCTGAATGTGTATTAACCCACCAAGTGTTAAGGGAGACCAAGGTGATAGGGCTGGGGAAAAGCATTATTTGTGAGGAAGTGACATCATGACTGGAAAAATCATCCTTTTCCTTTCCTTTGTGCTGAGGTCCAGCCTTGCAGCAAGACCAATGCTGGAAGGGGCTGGGCCAAGAGGCAACGCCTCCCCTGCAAAATGTCTCTGAGATCCAGCTAGAGGACATTCCAGCAGTGCTAGAGCCCTAGCAGGGGACAGACTGATGAAAATCACGTGAATTTGTGTGATATTTGCTATTTTCTGGCAGGTCGGGTTTTTGGATGATTCAGCTATGCGTAAACCTCTGTCTCCTCCCTGCTGTAACATCAAATTACCTTCACTTCTCCTCTCTTCCTTCCTGTGGCACTCATTTGGATGGAGGTTAGGTGACCTGGCATCCTTTATTCATGAAAGGAGCTCTGTAATATATGTACATTTGTTCTATGTACATGGGGTTAATTTATTTTTCGCAAAAAGTGCAGAAAAAGAGCCCTGAAGATAAAAATCCCGTCTTTTTCTTCCCAGAAACAGACGGTGTTGTCCATGCTGCAGTGGTTGTCCTGCAGAATTTCTCCTGCCTCGTCTTGAACACCACAGGGAATTTCAGCTGCTTGTACTGTCCTTGGCCTTACTGAGATCAGGATAACAGTGCCAGCCTGTTATCCTAGCCTGGTAAATTTTACAGCTTCCCCTACTTTCTCCAAGCTATAAATTGGATTGAGGGAACCAAATTTTTTTCTCTGGGGAACCACAGAGAATCACAGTTGGTGACTGATGTCATCTCGTTCTCAATACCCAGCTGTAACTCATGGGCAGAAGATTTGTCGTCTTCAGCAATTAAAAGGTGATTTAAAAACTGGTTATCTATCCCTCATAGCAGGAAGTGTCTCCAGTTTAATTGTGAAACTTAACACTACCAGAAAACTCCTGTTTATCCCACATGAGCTATTATGGAACTTCTGAGAAAGAAACTGCATTTGTCACTGGGGAATAATAAGTCTTATTTATAGAGTAGCCCATGCATGAAATCCTCTGGGCAACTAACAAAATACAGTCTGGCTATAAAAAAAACCAGCAAGTCTGAAAAAACATCTCCATGTAGTCCAATAAATGCCAAGTGGGGTGAAATAGTTTCTTAATGTTTTTAAACCAAACGTGGTCAGCAGTAAATGAGTGTCAAATGGATTTTTAACAGACATTTTCTGGAGTGGCTTGGCTATCCTCTTCCAAGCAGTTGGTAGCTGTGTGGGATGATCAGAAAAAGAAGAGAGAATACAGCTGAAGAGGTGACGATGTCTTGACCTTCAGCTCATCAGAGCACCCCTTCCGTCTCTCAGCAACTTTCATCTAAAACTACTGACAAAAACTAATACAGAGATGGCTCTGCTGAACACCAAGTGACATTAATTTTGCCCTCAGATGTGGCAAATTAGAAGAAAAGGCTGCCTGTTTAAAATATTTCCCGCTTAAGCCTTGAGGTCCCATCCCAAGGGAGGAAATTTGGGGGTTTCCCTTCAATTGATGTGAGCAGGGCAGTCCCCATTCTCTGAAGGAGCTGAAGGCATCTGAGGGCTGCTGGACCACCCTTGAAGGTCTGCTGGTCCCCAGTGTCAGGGTGGGTGTCACTGAGCATTGCATAGAGACAGGGGAAAAAGCGTGAGAAAGGACAATAATATCCTAACCCCTTTTACCCCTGGCTGGAATATGTGTGAAGATCCAGGGAAGAGACTGGAGACNGCTGCCTGTTTAAAATATTTCCCGCTTAAGCCTTGAGGTCCCATCCCAAGGGAGGAAATTTGGGGGTTTCCCTTCAATTGATGTGAGCAGGGCAGTCCCCATTCTCTGAAGGAGCTGAAGGCATCTGAGGGCTGCTGGACCACCCTTGAAGGTCTGCTGGTCCCCAGTGTCAGGGTGGGTGTCACTGAGCATTGCATAGAGACGGGAAAAAGTGTGAGAAAGGACAATAATATCCTGACCCCTTTTACCCCTGGCTGGAATATGTGTGAAGATCCAGGGAAGAGACTGGAGACCAGAGCCAGAGGTGCTCTCCATGTCAAGATTCTCATCTCTACTTGCTTTTTAAGGGAGAATAAGAGTGAATTCAGGATGCTATCAAAAACCAGATGATAATTTATGCAGGTACAATACATCTCTTAATATCTTCCTTCCAACCACATTTTCTGTATGTTGCAGCTTTTATTTTAATTATTGCATTCCAAATGACTTGCCTTTCAGTCAGCAAGACCGAAAGATCTTGAAAGACCCCAGAAGTAATTTATGAGCAATTATCTGATTTTCATTTTTAGCAGCCTGTACTGTTCAGATTTCTGTCACCTTGGAATATTCTTCGCTGCAGTGTAGATAATTTAACTAATAGGAGGGACACCCATTTAAAAGGGGGCTTTCTAATGACAGGCCCTGCTGAGCCTGCTGACACTGGTGCTGGTAGTTGGAATTATTATGGTGATTCTCAGCATTTTCATTAATCTCTTCTGCATTCTCTGGGGTTTTTGAGTTGAAATTTGCCAGGCAAGGTCTTAGCAAAGTAACAACTTTTATTCGCTTTCCTTAGGGCCTTTTTTCCTGTTGTGGGAGTCTATTAAATAAGTTAAAAGTAGTTCACAAAACTACAAATGAAGATGGTGTCAACAGGCTGAAGGCATACATGGGGAGAGCAATGGCTG
>VYZR01060640.1:102725-124618 GCA_013400675.1 Oxylabes madagascariensis
TGGAGATGTAGGGGATAATCAATTCCCTCAAAAAATGAGCACCTGCACCTAAGTCCTGCACTGCCCTTGAAGCCTTTTGCCATGCACAGCAATATACTTTATGCATTCCCAAGCCCAGATGGGGGTGGCCATATCCTGATGGACAAGGAAAGCAAAATGTCCATGCGGACTCACAACTTTGAAATACCAGTATCTTTCCAAAACCTCCTTTCAGTTTCTTGAATATCCCTGCTGACAAAATATTTCCATATACAGGAAAGTGAAAGAGGAATTTTCACTTGTTTAGACTTCTTGTATAAACTTCAGTCCATCTCCTAAAACCAGAAGAAGTTGCAGGGAGGTTTGCCTTCCCATTGGGTCTGACATGAGGACCACTTTGCCACTGTCAGGGGCCAGAATAAAAATGGATCCCCTGGACATTCTCACTGGTCAAAATCCTCCTGGCAGCAAAGAGAGACCAGCAGCCTTGTGTCTTGCATCCTATTGTGTGGATTTATGTGGTATAAAAGGACTGTGAGCGTTGTGCTAGCTCTCTGCACATGGCAGGATTTCACTGAGCAGCTTGAGAAGGTCAATTAAGTATTAAATAGCACCCAGGATAACAGGGTAAGATCACTAGGTGCCATGTAACATTTTTTTACATATCATGAGCTGTGCACAAGGGCATATCTAAATAAAATGCATAGGAAATAGCATCACACAAATATGATCTACATTTTTCCTTGATCAAAGAGGCTAAGGGAAAAAATAATTAAAAAGTAAAAGCCTTATGCAATGAGATTTAAAAGAAAACTTCGGAGGCTGACAAGACGCATCTGGCACAACTTCAAAGTCCATCAAAGTACATATAATCAATGTTTGTCAATAGCAGTTTTGCATCCTTTAATTTATCTTTCATGGATATAAAGCATGATGTTATTAGGATCCAGTCCATACCTTAATTCTGTTTGAGATTTGATGAATCAGGGCTCTATTAAAATTCAGTGCAAATCAGCTTACTCAAGGACACATTACATAAAGTCGTGTGTTATCTAACTCCTTTTATCTTGCTGTCTTTCTAACTAGTTAGAGAATCTGGAATTTCATAAACTTGCATTTGTGGCTGGCCACCAACTTGCTGTCTCAAACACACATTACTTGTAGTCACCTGCTTAAGGTATGCACATGTGGCATAGCCAGGATACCAAAATTCTTTGTGTATTTTTTTGTGTCTGAAACCTCCTTTAGGAATGTTCATGCTCCAGAGTAAGGAATCATCACAAACAAGGTTCTCTGGCATCCAAATTTCAGCAACTGTCACTGCAATCAAGTGCTCACAACTGTCTTTTTCACCACAAAATCACATTCAGGATGGGAAATTTTGAAGCCCTTGGGATTTCACTGTTTTATTCCTCATATTTCAGCATGTGAACAATATTTCTATCACCTTCTTCCTTTTCAGGTTCTAAACTGTCTCGGAGAAAGAATGGTCACTTCATTTGTTTTTTTGTAACGTGCAGCACAAACAATATCTGTTAAGCAAAAGTTTGTCAGCATTTCCGCAACAGAGGGTTGTTTATTCTTGCAGTAGTGCTCTGATTTCCTGAGTTGCTACTGTTGTTACAAATGCTTCAGCCTCAGGAGGATAAAGGTTACTGAAGAATTTAGATCTTTTTATTTTAAAAAAACCATAAATCTTGGTTCTCACATAAGCGGACAAAAGCTTGAGAATATGAATTCTGATTCATGTCTGAAATTTAGAAAATAAATAACACACTTTGATACCTTTGAAAATCATATATTATGTAACAAGATCTCACTGTTTTTCAGGTGGGAGAGAAGTAAGTATGATTCCCTTTTTATCCAATTTAAAAAAATAGTTGAAAGATAATTCAAATACAAGATAAATGTTTGTTTTTATTGTTAATTTATACTGTTCCCATCCTTGTTACTTACTGATTTAAAACATTTGCCACTGGTCAATGCAATGATTATCTGGACAGGATGCGTTTATTTGATCAAGGCAATCTGTTGAACATTAAACAATATTTGAAGCACGGTTAATTATTTGCACTGAATTAGCTCGGCCTCGAAAGATTGTGGCTTGTCTGAAAAAACACAGGCAAGAAGAAAAAGCTAATTTCAAGAAAAAAACGAGGATGGTTAACAGTGCTTTGATGCTTCAGGTTCTTCCACTGGTTACTCTCCTAGGGACCACATGTTTGGGCGTGAGTATGTTTTTGTTATCCTTTTCTTTCCATGTGCCAGCTCTGTTGTATCTGCATTTCAGGCCACTGAGGTGACCAAGTTAATGCAGCATAAGAGGGAGGCCCCATGGGTTTTCTTGAAGCAAACATCCAAAACAGTGCCAAGGAATGGCTCGTCTAGGTACACTGAATGGCCACACCACTCCCAGTGGTCTGTGGTGGGGAGCGTGGTCCCTCTCCTGGCCCTGGGCACTAAGAAATGCCCCAAAATCCTGGGCTCCACCATGGGCAACTCATCTTAAAATCATAAAATGTTTTGGGTTGTAAGGTACCTTAAAGATCATCTTGTTCCAACCTCCTTGCCATGGACAGGGGCATCTTCCACTAGATCAGGTTGCTCAGAGCTCCATCCAGCCTGGCCTTGAGTATTTCCATGGATGGAGCATCCACCACCTCCCTGGACAACCTGTGCCAGTGACTCACCACCCTCACCATAAAAACTCTCTTCCTTATTTCCAGTCTTCATTCTGAAGGGACTAAATATCAGGTTAAACAGGTCAGGTAGGCCCTGCCTTGGCAGTTTTGCAAATTCTTCTGTAAAAGGTAAAAATTCCCCCAGCCATATGTTTTGAATTACTGAATATTTGTTGTCACTAATGTGGGAGGAAGGTTAATGGCAAAATATTCAACACAGCCAGGGGTGACCAGAGCTCTGCTCTGGCAGAGCTTGATATACTTTCCTACATCAATTCATCTCCTCTTTAAAGAAGACTGGAAGAATGACTTGTAATCAAAGGAAAGTTAAAAGTCAGTTTTAAAAAAATTTCTTTTGTTCTTCTAAGCAATCAAGTAGATTTTCTCATGAAGGAATCTGAGGGTCTTTTAAACATCTGCTTTCTTAGCGACTTTTCCTATGTGTGCAGGTTCATATTTACTGAAATGCATTGCAAAAATTCAGATGTTGACATGTTTAAATTGAAATCTTTGGGAAAAATATACAGTGAGGGGGTTTAATGGGGCATAGTTTTCTTATAGAACTCTGGAATTTTTGATCAGTGATTTTCCCAACTCAATAGAGTAATTATTATTTAGTATATCACCAGGACCCATGTTATACCTGGTCCAATAGTACATGTAGCATCTTACTGAGGGGATCAGCTTTAGACACTTAAATACCAGTTTTACAGACTTTGTGGGAACACCATCTAAAACAAGTAAGCTCATAATGAATTTGGGAGTGTAAATTCATGCTCAGTTAGGAAGATGAGGGTCCAGTCTTAGACAACATGAAGTCTTGCCCAGATTTTTCTAACTAGTCCTAAGTGTTAGATTGATTCAGTGCTTTGACAGTCCTACTCTGACTTTGCTTTAAAAATTGCTGTGGAAAATGTAGAGTATGTCTCCCCCCACCCCTGAAAATTCATTTACATTGCTAAAATGCAAAAGCAATTCTGCTGTCACTGAAAAGCAGCACGACAGAATATTCAGCAGGCTAGTTTTTAATAAAACATGCTTTTTCTTCATAATTAATATAACAAGGTTTTCTGGCTTAGCACTTGGCATGGATCCCAGAAAAAAAAAAGAGGGGAAGGAGTCGCCATGATGTGACCATTGCATGACAAACAAGTTATGAGAGGATATTTTTGTCTTAATGATTTGTCCTGAACAAAACGTTGCACTGAAATAGTTTGAATGAAAAAATAATAGATGCTGCACTTTGTTGAAACCATGGAAAACACCCTTAAATTCCTATTTTCATCCTTTTGTAGAACTAACTATCTTCATCATTTTTATTTGAATCTGGTTTTAGAAGTTTTCATAAGTAATAAGCAGATTAACAAATATTATTGGTGAAATATAGCCGAAGTCAAACATGGGTTTAAGCAGTAATTCATGCTAAGTCAGTCACAGTAGAACAAGAAAATACTTGGACATTCATGGATATGGCAGGTTTGGAGCAGAATCCTAAGACAAAAAATCTCATTCAGTTCTTTCATGATACCTGAATAGAAATCGATTCCATCTCCATGAATCCAAACTATTTCCATAAAAGGCATAAAGCTGCATGGTGAGCATTGAATTTCGTCCTTTACTTTAGCATATGTGATTCAACTGCACCAAAGATTGTCTTCAGGCATGGCAGGTCGTCTTGGGTTGGGGTTTTTTTCTGCCTTTTCATTTCACTTCTGCTCAGCAAGATTCTGTAGTAGAAATGTGTCTGCCGTCAAGATATTCATTGCTTCTGATTCATTGTTAAGTATTCCTTCATTAGTTGAAGAAAAAGCCAAAAAACTCTGCTGCAACTGAACTGTGTATCCTCAGCTATCCAGACTTGTACTGAAACAACTTTTCTGGAATGCACTCAGATTTAAATGATATGATTAAATGGTGTGGTGAGCTGGGCTAGAGAAATCTGGAACAAGAAATAGAAAGTTGAGTCCCACAACACTCCAGTGACAGCCCTTCCCATACACTAGGCTGCAGCTCCCACTTAACAGTGCTCTAAAGTGATTCAACACGTGTTCACAGGGAAAAGCGTTATTTTTAAATCTACAGGTCTCCACATCAGGCCTTTCCGTGGGATCAGATATCCCTGCAAACTCAACTTGCCTGGCAGCAGGGAGGAAGACATGTAAGGGTCAGAGTAGCAGAGGTGGCTCTTCACTGGATATTTTGGAACTTCAAAAAATTGATGTCCACTTACTTGTGATGGAAAGTGTTTTGAAAACACGAGCCTTGCCCAATCCAATAACCAAGTGCACGTAGTAGTGGGAAGGGATAAAAGGAAAGGATAAAGTATCACAGTAGGATCAAACAATTGCAAAAAAGAAACCCTTACCATAAGGGTCTATCTCCTCTTGGCCCACAGCAAGCAGTGGATACTGTTGCCAGCAGTGCGGGTCTTTCCTTGCCTCTGGTGCTTGGAGACAAACATTTTAGGGTGTTCAGGTCTGTCTGACATCTCTTTCTAACCCCCAACGGATCCACTCCTGTTGTAAAATCCCACTTCTGCTCCCCTCACCCTCACTGCAGGGCTGCCCCACGCACACAGGGGCTTCACGCTCTGCTGTGCTGCGCACCGATCACTGCCAAGAGAAGTGGATGCTGCCAAACCTGCCCGGATTTGTGGCCCATCAGGTGCAATATCCTTCTGCAGTGCTCGCCTAAATTTGCCTGATGCAGCAGGAAAGCAACAAAGCCCTGGGAGCGCCCCCAGCTAATTTTGCACCGTGCTCTCAGAGAGGGAAGCGTTCCTCGCTGACCCCCGAAGGCAATCAGCTTATGCCCTGCAGCGTGCAGGTTGATATCCCGTGTAACTAAAGGGACTTAATGACTTTGCATAAGCTTTAAGTCTAGCAGTATAACCTGCATTCCCAGTGCTGGCTGCAGGAGCGTTTGATAGCACAGGCTCTCGTGTTGGTGTGACTAGCTGGCTCCTGCAGCCCGCTGAAACACATTTTGTAGCTTCCCTGTGCTGCGACATCCAAGGCTGACCCCATTTTCCACCCGGGAGCATGAGTGCACTTCAACCACCAGTGAGCTTTAAAAACACCCAGCTGCTACCAGGCCACCTCTTACAGAGCAAAGATTAATTTGGAAACTTTGATTCCTTGGAAAACAGGAGCGGGTAACTCCTGAGCACAGGACCAAGCTGGTTTCAGCAGCGCCTCTGAAGGATCTTGCTTTTTCCTGGATCCCTGTGGGTTTTGTGTCAGGAGTGACCATCGGAAAGGTTCACCACTAAATAATCAGCAAAATAAAGATTTTAAGTGTGAACTTCCCTGGGTACTCTAGGACTGGCTGATAAGGAACGCACCATTTACTCTGATGCACAAATTGCAGTTCAGTGTGGAGGCAGGAGATGTCTTGTTAGCAGAGAAGTGAAGAACTCAGAGGTTTTGGTGGAATCCTTTCAGAGAATGGTTTCCCAGGCTGAAAACACAACATGTGTTGCATGTGTGCTCCAGATGATAATGTGCCCTGCTTTCATTATAGTGCAACCATGGCCTTGGCTGAGAAATACAATGTCATTGCTGGAAAAGCCACTTTCCCTTGAAGTTCAAAGACTGTCACTACCCAAGATGGTTGCAGGCAAAAATCTGGCCGATTGTAAGAGCATCAGAACTGTCGATTCCCTCCTTCTTTGGCAAGCAGCCCAGACAAAGGTTCCTACTGAGAGCTGTCAGCAGGATCAAGGGGTTCACTACGAGAAGGCAGTAGCTGTGTCTGCCCTCATGGCTGCTTCATGGCTTGTGTCACTTGTGGATGGAAGTTGATCAAATATCCATCTTCATTCTCCAGTTCAACCCCATCCCACCTCCTTCTTGGCTGCAGAGCTGTGACTGCACAGATGAACAAATGAAAGCATCATCTTTGTTTTTCTGCCACAGAGGCCACTTTGTGACAAGTTGCAGGAGAATTAGCAGGACTTAATGCAATTTAGTGAATAAGCCAATTCCTCCCAATGCAGTTCAACACTGCAATTCCTGTAATGCATTGTTGCAGTGTGTGTGTATGTATAGAGGTAATTTTCATCTCGCTTGCTACTTTGTCATGCAAGCTTGAGTAATTACAGTGTTTTCTCTGGAAGTCTATTTTGCACACATGTAAGTTCACAGCATAACCCTGGGCTGTCACCTTTTTGCTCTCTTCCTCCACCTGCTTTCGTGTTTTAGTGATTCATTTTTATTGTAATAAGAGGTAACATTGTACCCAAGACACAATAAACAGTTCAACTGCAGAATGCCCTTGGCAGCTGTAAATAATTTCCCTTGAATTTGGGGTCAAATCTTCCTGGGTTTATTCAGAAAGAATTGCTAGAGATTAACTGGACACTTTTGCCTGAGAAAGAGCCATAGGATTCCATCTTGAGATAAAGAAAGCTCATGATTCTGTCATTCCTGTTTGAAATCTATTACATTTCATTCGTCTCTCTTTCTTAAGGAATTGAAATGGAAAAATTGAGTATATCATGTATCTGAAATGTTAAATATTAGTACAAAATCTATTTAGCAAAATTCTGAAGGTTCTTTGGAGGAATGAAGTTTTAGTGAAGTGTTAATCATTACAGTGACAAAAGAAAACAAAGGTCAGGTGAAATTAGGATATTTTGAATTTCAGTTTTTTTCTAGGAGCCCTATAAATGTAGTTGGCTCCATAGTCAGCAGTGCACTGGTACCCATGTGAAATGTCCCTCCTGGCTTTTATTTTTTTTTTTTTTTTTTTTTCTTTCTTTTTTTTTTTTTTTAATTTATTTGGTAAGGTTTCTTTTTTATGAGCCCGAAGTAATAAAATTTAAAATTGCTCCCTGCAAATTCTTCCAGCTCTGTCCCTCATCACTGCAGAGCTGCTATGAACAGAATCCAGTGATTTTATTCCCTCTTGAGAGAGCACACAAAGTATCGGTGTCGAGCTGCAGCAAGGAGACCGTTTGGTGAAACCAGCCCCACAGTCTAATTTCTTCTCCCCCCGCCCCACTTCCTTTTGTTCAAACCCTGCTCCTCTTTGGGCTCAGAACTGCACCTCGTCGGAAGGACAAGATCCTCCTCTGCTGGCCACGAGCAATACGGCACTGCAGGCAGGAGGCCCTGCCCGCTCTGCCCCTGCCCGCGCTCCCTCCTGCAGCCCCGCCCGGACCCCCACTCTGGGCGCCCCTCCTGACACCTTCTGTATCCACGTCTAGCATCCTGCATCCCGCATCCTGCATCCCGCATCCTGCATCCCACTCCTGCATCCCGCATCCTCTCCTGGGGGGGAGGAAGGCTCCAGCACGCAGGAGGGAAGGAGTGAGCTCTTCCTTCTCCTCTGCTGCACACCACCATGGCAAGCTCCACGCCTTGAGTCAAAAAGCTAAAATTTCACCCTGCCGGCTAGCAGGGATGAAAATGCTTCAAAACCAATGTGGTCTGGTGAGTGGTCCAGGGGACCTCAGGACAGAGGAGAAAACTCCATGCTGGGAAGTCAGTTCTGCCAGAGGTTTTGTCCCCTGTGGCTCTGCTGCTGCAGCTTGTGACAGGCACATGAGGAGGGAGAGCTGCAGCACAAAAGGAGATACAGGAGTCTTACAGTAAAGATTTTGTTTAACTCCTGGACTCTCTATGCTGGGTGCTCCAGAAGCCTTTGTTCGCAGTAATATTTGTACTGTGCCAGCAGACAGAGGCTTTCATCCAAAAGCAGGAATCAAAATCTGGGACTCAGTCACCAGCTACCAAACCTTTGCCTGCTCTGAAGGATGATACTGTAAACCTGCATGTTGTTGAGGGCATCACTTTATTGCAAGATAAATTTTACTGCCATTTTACAATTATTTACTGCCTTTTTGTGGTCAGCTCTACCCGTGTTTGGACAGAGCAGCAGGTGGATAACCTGGGAAAGAAAGTAGTGTAGCACAATGCTGCATCTCTCATCTTTTCTATTTCCTTGGGGTATGAGCACTGTGAGACTGTCATCTCCACCCTACAGCTGGGGAAACTGAGGCACAGAACAGCATGGTGCACCCCACTGAGCCTGGGCTGAGACCCTCCAGCATTCCCTGGGGTGCCAAGGGCTGCCCCGAGTGCAGGGGCAAAATCACTAAGTCAAACCTTTCAGACTCAAACCCTTTCCAACCCCATAAGGCAAACACCACAGCAGGGCAGCACAGAGAGCTGGAGAGCAAGATGAAATGTTTCTTGCATCATCCTGCTCCCAGAGCTGCTTCCGTGTTCTTTGTTTCATCTGTTCCTCCAAGAGAAAGGAGCACACTTGCAGGGTTTGTTTTGGTCTGCTGTTTACGGATGAACGCTACCACTAATTGTAAATGGAGCAATTAGCCCTTTGGTTTATATAGTCTCCGTTGGGGTCTGGCAAAGGATCTGACAAATGCTGTACCTGCACTCAAGAAACATATACACCAAGGACAGAGCTTTTACAGCCTTCTCATTTACCATCATCTCTGCACTCATTCAGAAGGGGCAATTGTGTGAGGATGTGTGTCCTTCCAGCTGCAAAGGATTTAGTTCTGTATGTGTGTGGCTCACTCAAATGCACCTGGGATGGGGCTCTGCTGACTGGTTCAGGGGACATTGCTGTCATTAAAGTCAGTGGGGAAGGGGAGGACTGGAGTGTCTGTTCTCCCTGGCTCAAACACAAGAGGGACGCAAACGTGCCTGAAGCAAAAGCTCATTTATATATTCCAGATAATATTCACAAATGTGAATTCTGAGCTTTTTATTTTGTCCTGTTTCTTATTCATTGCTTCTGATTCATTTGTTCTTAGTCTCAGCCAGCGTTATCTGAGAATATCTTTCTTCTATGTACAATGTGTGACTAAACAGGGCATATATTTACAGTTAATTGTATCTGTAGCAATGCATAGGTGCACATAATAATTGCATGTGTATGTATGCTGTCCTTACTATGTGTGTTAAATTGTTTGGAAATACATTTTATTCCCTAAAATTAAGTGAGAGATGAAGAATAGCAGCTTCAAATCTCCTTTACACCCACTGTTAGCATGTGTATCCTCACTGCAGGCAGGTAATCCTGTCCTCAGCTGGGATTTAGAGCAAGAGGGAAAGCACACGGAAATTGTCACGCTGGGGATGCGTCCTGGTGTAGAGTCAGTGCCTTTCCTTTCAGACAAACCTCACTCACACTCTTCAAAGGCTAAGAGCTATTTTCCGTCTTCTTCTGTTCCCTTTTGTTGCTTGCCCTTGATCATGAGCCAAACAGGAAAGGCTGGAGCCCCACGTTGGAGGTGGGACGCATGGCATTTCCTCCCGGAGAGTGCCGGAAATATTCTCCTACATCCAAAGGTTGTTGACAGCCTTCCAGCTCAGGGGTCCAGGTCCCACTGGGTGCCCCAGGTGTAAGGTCCTGGGCCATGCTGCACTGCCCAACACCCACTCTGCCATGCCCAGGCACCACCCAGCTTTGGCAGTCAGCTGGAGCGTGGCCTCTCAGCGTGTCAGCATCTCAGGGATATTGGAAAATAGCCAGTGTGCCATCACCTCACAAGCAAAGAGGCAGCTTAACTCATTCAGGTCAGGTTTGCCCCAAATCAGACCAGCCTAGCAGCTTAGGCTGTATGCTTGGAAAATCCAGACCACTCCCATGGGTTGTTGATGGTTTGTTACTCTTTTCAAAGAGCTCTTAAAATCTAGGTCATTTAGCTCCAAAGTGGGGAACAGCCTTATCTGGATGTCCAGCACTAGGGGCAAACAGAATCTTTGTACTGTAAGCAAAGCTCTGCGCTGGTTTCTGTTTTTTCCAGAAAATGACTCTCTGACCTTTATTATCTCATGCAGGATTCCCTTTTTTCCTTCTGGGCCAACAGGATGAAAGGTAAGTGATTTCAGTTTCTTCATTCCAGCTTCTGTCTGCCACAAAACTGAAAGTCTTGTAACCTGGTTCATCAAGACCCTTCACTAGTGCCCAGTGCTGAATTATATTACCTTCATGGAGAGCCTTGCTGAGCTTAAAATATGGCCTGTGATCACGTAGAAAGTCTGTTTGACTTTGGACAAGCCGTATGGTGAGTGCTTTCAGACCTCCACATGTGCTGTGTCAGTGCAGGAGACAATGCTGCATCGTGTCTCAGCCAGGGGGGTGTCTGACACACTGGAGCCAAAAACAGAGGTACAGCAGCAGTACCACTGTGCAGCTGATCACAGGGTTCTCCTGGACCACACCTGGAACTGTCAATTCTGTCCCAAACCAGGACTTTTCTGCCACTCTCTGCCTTGATGTGCTTTGGGGACCCATGAGTGACACAGTGGGCCATGGTCTGGAGGAGTGGTCATGGTGCTGGGCTGCAAACCTCACAGAAGGACAAGCAAAGAGCCTAGCTGGACATGAAAACTTTAGGTCAAATAAATGAAAGCTGACTTTCCCTTGCAGCATGCTACTAACTGTGGAACTTACTTCTACAAGGCTTTGTCCCAAGTGCTAGAAGATTCAAAAACAAGCCCATGCAAGTAAAAAATCGTTAAAGGCCGTGTCACATTAAGATGTTGATAACGAAAAAGCTGTGATGAATATTGTGTGCGGATGTGTAGGATGTGTGAGGATTTGTATATCCTTTCACAGCCTACGTAGTCCATGTAGAAGATTGCGGTTTTATTGATAATTTTAGTATTTTTGCAGGTAAGCCTTGCTCTTTCTTTTCTTCTCTTCAACGGCTCTTAGACTTGAGTTTATAATGTATAACTAATGAAATATTACATAATTTTGCTCATTTTCCTGCTAAAAGTAAGGTGGATTTTAGTATGCACTCATTATTCATCTGCATTCCTGTTCATTCCAGTGGTATTTGGGCTTTCAGGTCAAACCAGAAATCTTGTCACTCATACAGCAGTGCCCAAATCAATGTTGCTGCTCTAACAACGTGTCTAGAAAAAAATTTCCAAATCATTTTTGTGTCTGAGCTCAGTATTTGGGTTCTGCAAATATTTGGCCACAGTCATGCACTTGCTTCAGGGTTTACACACCTGTTTACATAGCCTTGTGCAAACTGGTTGGTCTGCGTTTTGATGGTAGCTTATCCTTTTCACCATTTCTTAATTCTTTCCATGCTTTATGGTGTACGGCCCTTACATCTGCCCCTCCACTGTTCCTACAATCTCCTTCTCCCCATCCCCCTTAAAGTCTCCACTCCTTCAGCCATCACAATTCCCCTTCACCCCGCATCCATCCCTCTGAGGAAAAAGGTGCTGCAAAACTGCTTTTAAGTAACAGCCACAAAACTATTTGAAAGGCTTTTTGGCTTTGTTGTTAGCTGGTCTCCCTTCTTTCTGAAGCTGCAGATACTCCCAGCCACAGCTCGCTTGGAAGGGAGGAAATACTGTGAGGTCTCGTCTCTGCAGAAGTAAATGGGGAATATCTCATTATTTAAAATACAGTCAGGATTTCAGCCTCATAAAAATAACGTTGCAATAATCTCAGAGCTAGGGACAAAAAGTATTTAGGGGGGTGGTTGGAAAACTCGCCCTGCTTAAATTAGGCCAGATTTCAATCAGTCTCCAGAGGTTCAGAGAGCTTGAATAAATGCTGGGTACTTTCTGGCACTCTTGATGTGTGTTGGCAATAGGCTTTAACTCTGCACATCACTCATCTTGACAACTGCAGTCCAACAAAGTTACCTCGCAATTCAGGTCACCCGATGGCATCCTAATGCATCACTTTCCCACTTGGAACATTAGTCATCACTTGATCCAGGAAGGTTTTGAAAACAGTGTGATTGTCGGCATTGGGGTATCTGTTCTTTCCGTAACAGAGAGCCCATGTAAGCTAATGAACAAGGGGATATTGATCAGAAATCCATTGCTTGATTGACAGCTCTTGGCAATGTGAAAAACTGCAGATGAAAGCTTGTGCAGTTTAAAAGATCACCCAGACCTCAAAGCTGATTTGAAGCCTTAAAAGTCAATCTCTGTCTATCAATTATGGGGGGATTTTTTGTACTACACAGAGGGAAGTTATTCTTTGAAAATTTGCATGCAGGATGTCTAATTTAATTTCATGTAATAGTCACATTTCAGTGACAAATGTCAGATCACTGCTTTTTTTAAGCATGTTAAGGTTTTCCAGCACTTACAAAGAACGAAGACTCTGATTTAGTAATATGTTTAAATCAACCAGTGTATCAGACTTTGTGCTTTAATTATGTGCTCAGATAAAAAAAGTGTTGTTTTTGCTTTACTAAACCTATGGCTTGTTATGAATAATTAAAAAAATTGGAATGGGAGCACTTCTTAAATAAGAAATGTGGAAGCCAAATAGTTATTTAGTGTCAAAACAGTGATAAATAAGACATCTTTTAGTTTGATATCATATGCCCCAGTGAGGGCTTTCTGGTCTTTGTTTATCACTGCTTCACGCAGCTGGAGATGACATGGAATAGCTGGAAGATGGGAAACATCACTCATGTGACCTGTAGGAGCTATGTCTGTTTCTCAGTTTCATGAAGAGGGACAGCAATGGGGAAAGCAGGGGCGCTGGTCATTTCCCAGATCTGTTGCACTTACATCACCTTGGCTGATCTCCCGGCCACTAACCTCAGCTTCCTGACTACCATACCCACGTGGGGGACTGGGCACCCAATAGGGTTTGCTGATGTCTTCTCAGCCCTTTACACATGCACCCTTAACTCCATGCCACGGCCATTAAATTTCTTGAAATGGTAATTGCCAGCCCTTGAGGGGATTGCTGAGGGTTGCCTGTTTTACCTCAGCCCTGGCTGCCTGAACCTGCCCTCTTTGAGGGGCTGCTGTGTGCCAAACTGGCCTCAGGTGTGCTATAGCCTCTCCCAAAACTGCCCCATCACTGCACACGGGGGATTGTGCCTCCAAACCTCTCAGAGCCACCAGAAAAACATCTTGCAAAACATGGATTACATCTTGTTTAGATGTGAATTACATCTTGAATTACATCTTGGCCATCTTGTTTACAGAAGAGCTGAACTTAAAAATAGTTCATAACGTGTCAAGTAATTACATAAGTGTTCTTAATAAATGATTAATCTGTTGCTGAGAAATCATGCCAAACAAAAATCAAGTGACAGTAGCATCATTTCTTAACAACACACACTAAGCAGTTGGCTTAAAAACCAGGGTGGATGATTCTACAATGGCTTAGCTATTTGTGCTCATTCAGGGCACCTCTTTTTCCTCTGTTGATTCAGAGGAGTCCTCACCAGCCTCTGTAAAGCACGCTGGCATATTTGGAGGCTGCCTTTCACAGCTGTCACTCCCCTGTTCATCCTTTATGATTTTTAGCAGGTATATTTTACCATAAAAAGGGATACCCCATTCTTCAGACAGCATCTGTGGAACAAAAGCCAGTATGCCCCTCTAAGATTCTGAAAATAAACAGGGGATACAAAATCAGACTACTTCAGACAGTTCCCTCAACCTCAAGTCATTTGCAAAATCCCCTCTCCAACAAAGTGAACTTGGAGGCTGCATTTTAGGCAAAACTTCCTTTTTGTTTTTCTTCCTTAACTACATCACATTAAATTTAATTTTGTTCAGTGTAGACAATGTCCTTATCTTTCAGCAAGATCCTTCTGTTCCTCAGCAAAGCATACACTTCTGCAACACTTGCACACAGTCGAGACTCAGCTCCTGTGGAAATAATGAGCTGAGGAAAAGGAGTCTTGACTTGACATAGCAATAAATGAGGTGAAACTTTCCTCTATTTTTTTTTTTTTTTTTGTGAGAAACGAGAGTTGGCATGTAGGAAAAAAAAAAGGAAGAAAAAAAGACGGTTCTATTTTAATATGAAATATAAAACACCCATTGTACAAATGTGGAATTTCTTTCCTTTTTTCAGGAGCAAAGAAAGAATAAAGATAAAGGCTGCAAGTGAATGAATGAGGAGAGAAAACTAAGATAATGCAGTCGATAATCAGTTCAAGGCAGAGCATTATCCGTGGGGCCATTGGTCCGGCCTTAGGGGAGAGCTTTTTAAAATGTCTCTGTTCGTAGCTTAGCTTTGCTCATTACCATAGCTTGTCTTTGAAACACTGGAGTGGCTTCCACTGGCAGGAGCTGTACCTGTGCACGGAGCTGCCAGCCCACTTTAATCAAACAACCCCCAGCACGGCTGGTGCAGCCACGGTCCCCACGGCTCCTGCAGGCCACGGGCTGGCAGAGGCAGGGATGGGCTCCTCAGCAAGTCTGCAGTGCTGGGCCCTTGCTCCTCTAGGGCTGTTCTGTGGGTGAGAAGTCACAAAGCCGTGCAGGAGCCCTCTGCGCCCCCCGATTGCTCTCGAGATGGGACTCTGTGTCCCTGCACTCAGCGGGGCCCCAGGGATGGGGAGGGCCCTGCCTCGTTCTGCAGCAGCAGTGGTGGTGGTCAGCAAAGCAGTTGGACAAAGAAAATCCCTTCTTCTTACAGGAACCTGAGTCTCTTTTTGTGCTGGCACCAGCCTCAGCATCTGCCCTGGCTGTGGTACCACACGGGGGGCTCCTTGTGCCTTTGCCTGGAGAGCCCTGGCCTGCATCCCCTCTGGGGCATCCTGGCTGCCACCACAGGGCAACTGGGCAGCCAGAGCCCCAGCGCCCTTCAGGAGCATCCTCCAGGGCAGCACTGGGGCCAGATGTGCTCAGGGTGGCCATGCTGAGCACTAGGTGAGCTCTGCCTACGTCAAGGAGGAGCTGAGCAGCGTCTTTGGTCCTCAAGATGGTCTCTAAACCCAGTGACATCCCAAATGAGCTGAAAGGGAAAAGTACTGTCCATCTCAGGAATAATTTCTTTCATAACTTGTCTCCTTCCAATTTTAATCCACTCCATTTCACTCCATTCTCACCCCTCCCTGCAGATGAGGCTGATGACTATGAGAACTACTACGACTACACAGAACCGGAGCAGGACACCAACCTCCAGCAGGAGCTCTGGGAGAGAATCAACTGGTTCGACGCATACTTAGGTGACATCTTTGCCATGAAAAGTACCTCTCAGGGGTGGGCAGGAAGGCAAGGAAAGGGTAAAATCCCAACCTTGTGCTTGAAGCATGAGCGTGGCAGGCCTGGCTGCCAGCCTGCTCTCGAAATGCCTGCATCAAAGGGATGAGTTAGGAGGATCGTTTGCAGTGTTCTTCTTTGTATTTCTCTTGTAAGGATCCTGTGTTTTATCTCCAGGTTTCACAAGATGGATTCTGATCATGCAGAACATTTGTGATTGCTACTACAAAAAAGCACAGGCTTATTTGTCTATAGTCACTGTAAGATGTAATTGCTGTTTTCATGGGATATATGTTCTGTATTTATGCTAGGAACCAAATGTAGAGCAGTTTCTTTTTTTTTTTTTTTTTTTTATCAGTTGCAGGGGTTTTATTTCCTTTCCATTTTTTGTTTTGCCAAACTTCAGGAGAACAGGAAAGGATCCTTGAGATTGCTCAAGGGACTCAAAAAGAGAGGCAGAGAAGTTGCCTGCAACATGCCCTGAGTTATCCCCTGGTACAAAGCAAGCAGAGCTGAGTTTTGGCTGTCTCCAATACCAATTGCTCCTGGCAGCCTGTACAGCAGTGGAGATGTTGAGCACAGTGTAAGAGGCAGCACAGGAGTGACTTTCAGCAGGTGCCAGCTCCCTTGAGGCAACCCAGGGGTATGGCAGAGTCTAATGGCAGTGGATGGCTTTTCCAGGGGAGATTTAATGCTGTGCTCCAAACAGGACAATGCCAAATCCACATCACTCCAGACTCAGTGCCTGAAGGCAGACAGCCAGAGGCAATGCCACAGAGGCAAATCTGTCTCTGATCAGAGGAAGGCACTTGCCCCATTACAACTCAGGAATAGGGCAAGGGGAGTAGAGGATCTCCAGACCCAAAGCTATGAGCCACTGCAGTTTGGAATAAACTCTGCAGCAGCTCATACGGCTTCTGTGGGTGCTGAGTTGGTGCATAAGCACAGCACTGGTTACACAGGATGCTGCACCCAGGAAGACTGACTCCTGCAACCACAAAATGCAAGAAGAAAAAGCATGTGGTGGCGGTCGAGAGGCTGAAAGATCTCCATCCTTACCTCCACAGACTCCTGCTCCTCCAACCCCTGCAAGAATGGTGGTATGTGTGAAGCCAAAGGAAGTGACTTCAGCTGCCGCTGCCCCGAGCCATACAGTGGGACTATGTGTGAAAAAGGTTCTTTTGCTCCTTATTTTGGCAGTTAATGCTTCTGTTGCCACTTTATAAACCCACTGTTTGCTGAGCTGAGTTCTGACAGCCCACAGCAGTCATGTCCACAGTTCTTAGGACATCATCCAGGCCAAAGTCTGTCTAAAAAACATCCAGTAAAATAAACTTCAGGAGTGCTCCTCCTGAAGTGAGTGCTCCTCTATGCCCTACAAGGTGGGCAGCAGGGAGCTGTTCATTGGTACCATAGATTTTTTGCCATAAATACCGTGAACAAGAAGTGAGATTCCAAGTCCACATCTGCCAAATGAAGGCTTCCTTGGAGCATCAAGGGAAGACGTCTTCCCATGATCCCTTCAGGGGCACAGCTCTTGTGCACACACAAATGCTGATAATGTACTTTATGTGTGTTTTCCACAGTGGAGGACAAGTGTCTGGAGAAGAACTGCCACTTTGGTGACTGCCTGATTAAATTAACCCCACCCTATTTTAAGTGCATCTGCAAGCCTCCCTACAAGAGGCCCTCCTGCCAGCATGGTGAGCACTCAGCTGGGCACAAACTGTGGTGGGGACAGCACCATGGCCAGTCTGCAGAGGGGAATCACCCGCTGCAGAGGGTGATGCTGCCTTAGACATGCTGCAGCTCCCATCCGTGGGCCTGGCCATTGATGAGTTATGATTCATTTGCAGGGTGGTGGTGCAGTCACTGGTCAAACCATGCCATTGGGCATGCAAGTGGCTGTGTAGTGTTCAGCACATTGACAAGGTTGTTCTGTGTTTTCCACATTGACAGCATCCAAACAGTGCCGTCCAAACCCTTGCAAAAATGGAGGCACCTGCATACGGAACAGATACAGATCAAAATTCACCTGCAGGTGCCCTGAACCTTTCAGAGGGAGATTCTGCGAGATCGGTAGGTCACAGCCCCTCAGGAGGAGGGGTAAACCTCCAGAGAGCCAGGGGCTGGCTTCCTCCTGCAGCCAGACTATCTGATGCTATTCCTGTCGCATCCTGTGGTGGCTTCCTGTCACTGTTCCAAGAGCCTGACTACACCGTGGCACCTGGCTCCTTGGAGAGAAGGCCAGAGGAAGAGCCTGACTTCTGCAGCCACTGCTGGCAAAGGGGCTTGAAACAGTTCCCATCTTGTTGTTTTCCAAGTGTGCTTTGGCAAGGTCCCACTGGTATACAATAAGTGAGCATGTATTTCCCAGAGGTCACACTTGTCACAAAGGGAAGAAATGTCAGGTTTTCCCTAAACACTCAAAATCTGATGTAGTGAGGATGCCTGCCCAGTTACCTGTGACTCCCCAGGCTGAGGGGACTGCTTCTGATGGGTGACATTTGAAGTCAATCAAGCTAGAAGGTGGACAGATGTTAGGATATTATTCTAATTTCTGGCCTGTGTACAATAAGGAACATAATTACTTGGCCCAGTAGGTTCTTCTGATCCTCCATAAAAGCAATGCAGGATAAAGAAGGGAAGGAAGAGGAACCACTTTGAGCAAGGAATAACACAAAAGTCATTTTCATATGAGCATTGTCTTTCTACAGGACCATATGATTGTTATGAAGAGGACTCCTCTACATATAGAGGAAGAGTGAACCAAGCAGAAAGTGGCAGGACCTGCCTGCACTGGAATTCCCACCATCTCTTGGACCAACCTTTTAATGCCTTTATGGAGGATGCTGACTCATATGGCATTGGTGAACACAACTTCTGCAGGTAATATTTCCAAAAAGCAGCTGTAGAGGTCTGTATCAAAGAGATCTCTGGGGACAAACTGCTCACAAATTTGAGAAATTGATGCAGTTAAGATCTCACATCTTTCTAGACACTGCCTGCGTATAAAATACCAGAATGTTAGAGATGCCTTTACTAACCATGCTGATGTGAGGCTTCCAGAAGCTGCCCTCTTTGTTTTGAACTAGTCCCACATTTTTCTTATGGCTAAGATAGGTATGGGAATAGAAATATGGCAGTATTTTATGCCTTGCTCAGACATCTTCTTTGTCAAATCTTATGGAATATTATCTTTGGAAGTTCATCTCCCATATGGGAGCATGAGGCTTTTCTCTAAGAATCCTCAGCTCCTTCACTGGTTTCATGGAGATTTCCCCATTCCCGCTGGCTGATTCTCTCAACTGTTCCCTTCAGGAATCCTGATGAGGATGAAAAACCCTGGTGCTACATCAGAAAAAATAAGGAAGTAGAGTGGGAATATTGTGATGTTTCACCCTGCTCAGGTAAAGAATTAGAAGCAAGTGATTTGGCAGCACGTAGGTGGTCTAGAGTAGTAGGTGTCTCCCTGTTGCTTAACTCTTCCAGTCTGATATTAACGCTGCATTGTACATCTGCTCTCTTCCAATGCAGCTGAAGAGACCCCAACAGAACCCCCTACAGACCCCCCTGAAATATTCCAAACATGTGGACAACCAGAAGTTCGTAGGTCACTCAAGAGGATCTATGGTGGATCCAAGGCTACACCTGGAAGACATCCCTGGATGGCATCTCTGCAGAGAGAGACTCCAGATGGGAATGAACATTTCTGTGGTGGAGTGCTAATTAAACCATGCTGGGTTCTTACTGCTGCACACTGCCTTGAGTAGGTGCATGTCCTATGATTAGGGTAGATAAATTTATAAAAATCAGCATCGGTAGTAAAGGCAGCTTGGTATCCAAATTATTTGCAATCAGAATGATTGCTGGGGGTCAAACTGAAAAGAAAACATATATCTGGAAAGAAAAAAAATTAACACATACATAAAAATGTTTATATACTTGAAAATTGTGCTTGCTGAAATAACAAACTTAGGCCCCACTCAAATAAAATGAGCTAAAGAAGTTATGTGAGAGGAAAACAGGAGGAAAGTAGCAAGATTTTGTGATGTGTAAAAGACGAACTCTATGAAAAACTCAGGGGATATTGGGATGCCATAAGCAACATTACATATTACATCAGAATTAAGTTCTTCAAAACAGTCAAAATATGCACTCAGCTTTAATTTTTTTCTGTGTCAGCTAGCTTGGAATATTACATTTCCTCCAACTTTGTTGGAAGGAAATCAGTTGAAAACCACCACCCTAGGAAACAGGTAAATTACACACTGGAAATCATTTCAACACGGATGATTTTAAATATGCTCAGACAATGGCAAGCAACTCTACTCCCATGGCTACATGAGCTGCCACTCGTCATCACTGCCACAGTAACAGACTGTATGCACACCGCTACTCTGCCCTAAAATGCAAAGAAAATCATGTACATGCAGCTTTAAATCACTTTGTTTCATGATTGCAGCAAGTTAAGAGCACACATATTTCCCAACACCACTGCTTTCCTATCTAAGCCTTCCTAAAATGATTTTAGGAAATCTTCTGGCCAAGCTTTACAACAGGAAGAAATATCTTGACTTCTTGTTACTAGAAGTGCAGGTTTTCACCACCACTGATAAAAAATGTCTGTATATAAATGTCTTTTTTTTCCCCCCAGAAATCCAGAAACAAAGATCCAAGTGGCCCTTGGAAAGCAAAACCTCAAGATGAAAGAGGATCATGAGCAAATATTTGATACAGTGCAAATAATTTTACATGGCAAATACAGAGAGAAGTCTGGTGTCCTATACAATGATATTGGTAAATCCTTTATTTGATACTCACGTGGCTCACCTCCAGCCCTTGTTGTTTGAAGTGCCTCCTTCCCACTAAAGTCAATGTAAAATTCTCATTGAGACTATGCTCTGGAAATAATCAGGCCAAATTGTGATCTAAATACGTTTGAGTCTTGGGATGTAAATTGTGATGGGCAGGCAGAAGTCACTGCTCAGGAGGAGCCAAACAATGGGAACAGGTCCAGCATAGTGGGGTAAATGGAATGTTGGGTTTATGCAGCTTTGCACGGGGTTGCATCACATACTGCTAACAATGGTGAAGGATCTAAATTAGCTCCAAATTCTTTTTGTTATTGTTTACCTCCTCTCCAGCACTACTTAAACTGCAGCCTGTTGATGGTCACTGTGCAGTGGAAACAAAGTATGTGAAAATAGCATGTATCCCTGACTTCTTCCTTCCTGTTGGGACTTCCTGCTTCATTTCTGGATGGGGCCAGACAGAGACAGGTACTTGTGGGCTAAGTGGATTTCGGTGGGTACTCCAGGGGCAAGGTGGGCTGCTACTTTCAGTAGCACTTGCCAGACTCAAATGAGGACCTAGGCACTAGTGAAACCAAGACATGGAATTCAAAAATAAGGTCAGCTAAAACATGCCACGCAAATTACTCATTAGCAGAAATCTCCAACTGCTAAATCAACCCCACCTGTCAGAGTTCTGATAAGATGCCTGATGCATATTTTTGCCTTCCATCTGACTCTCCATGTCATGGTTTCATCTGAAGCCAGCTGCAGAAGCAAGGAAGTATCAAGAGAGGCTATTGTATAGCTTGTGTGTTTCAAGACAGGACCAAGAAAGACAGGAATTTTCACATGGTTTTCCAGCCCACTGGGTCAGATCAAGCTTTTCAGAAGCAGCATCTGGACCTTCAGATGCACTGAAAAATAAAAAAATCCCAAGATTTTCAAGTTCAACCAGCCCGATCCAAAAACATTTCTTGCTCACGATAAAATCCTAAGGGGAGAAATTATTATGCTTAAAAAAAAGATAATGGCAATTTTCTGAAAAATGCACTTTCTTGTGTTCTGATTGATGTGTTTGCTGTAAAGCAGCAGAAAGAAAGCCTGTCACTGAGGCTGCAGGAGGTGTCCTAGTGCTTTGTGACTGATACAGCCTGATATGATACATGGGACCGAATTCTCCCTTCTTATATAACTCCTGTTGAAGTCCATGAGACAAGTGTGTTCATTTGATCAGAATGCACCAACAGAATTTAATAGACTTATTTTTAAAGTTTCAAATAAAAAGTCTCCCTTAAAAAGGCTAAAGGGTGTTTTATGGGTTTTTCCCTCCCAACAAAGAATATCAAGTACCCCGTATGTGTTCAAACGAGATGGCTCCTTCTTTGAGCAGAACTATTATTAGCATTTCAGGAAATCACTGCAGAAATGGAATATTTCCTGAAACTCAAGCAGAACCAAACTTATAA
>VYZR01060641.1:2931-14412 GCA_013400675.1 Oxylabes madagascariensis
TGTTTTAATTCCAAAGACTACACTGTGCATCTCCTGCCTTTTGCAAACTTGAAAACTCAGAAAATAAAATAAGACCTATGCACAGTATCTTGTTGTTTGCCTTCATTGCACTGAACTAGACAACAAGCTAGAAATCCATCCACTAAAGACACTCTCTATTTAACAATGTCTCTACTTCTCTATATCTGAAGTAATCACAGCTCTGAGGAAAAAAACCCACAATAGCTGTCCTTTCCTATTGTATTGGATACTTAAAACTGCTTCTACAACAAAGGCCATTTAAAAGGAAGTATTAATAGAACTATTAGCACATGGCTCAGAAAAAGCAAAGGCAAGAGCCATTAAATGACTTTCAAGATGTGAAGGCATGCGAAAGACCATGACCATTTGAGGCTTTATCAAGCGAGTCAAGAGATGGGAGTTTTGAATATGGCAGACCAAAGCTGTATTGGGGCACAAGGTTGACTAGCTAGCCAGCTGTAGCAGGACCACCACTCTTGTCTGCCTCTATTTCTCTGCAACTAAAAGGGACACACGATGTTGGTTTTTCCCTTGCTCAGTATTTGCAAATACTTCATGCCAAGTTCCACATTGAAAAATTCTATAACATAGTATTTCTGAAACACAGACTAGGAATACAATAGATCATAGCACTGTAAAACAACAGGCAGAAAATTGAGATCTTCTTTCCCAAAGTAAGCTTCCACATTTTTAAATAAAAATTGTTATGGGATTCCTGTCCAAATGGGGACTTAACATTAGATAACTTAAGTAAGCCACAAGGTATTCAGTTTACCTTCAGTGCTTTAAAAGCTATGAAGAATTGTCAGTCCTGGGAAAAGTCAGATCTGTGGTTCCAGAAAGTCTACATAATTCAGTTACAAGACCACTAAACTGTTCCTCCTGGCTTAAAATGAACTTCTGCATATGGCAAAAAGACACACTTTTGAATTTTTTCCAGACAATTTTGATTATCCTTTGAAATACCTTCTATAAAAGCACAATTGAACTTTGTCTATATCCATCCATACTAGAATGGTAGAATACAGATTTGGCTCACTTTAGGACAAAACGCAAAAGAGATGGACTAAGAAATATAGATGGATACTTTCTGAATAAATATTCAAATATCCTTAAATACATATATGCACTAAATGCATTACAGTTGCTACAGCTCTTTTGAGTTGGCATGGCAAGATGGGGCGATGAGGGGAGAGCAGTGGATGTTAGATTTTTAACTGCTTAAATTGTTTAACTTAAGTCATAAGTTAAGTTAATTGCTGTTAAGTTGATGTAGTGTCTTAAATGCTATTAAGTGCTGTTGGACCTTTGGGCTGTATTCCCCTTTATCCTTCCCCTTTCTAACCTCACTGTGCCTTGACCATCTTGTAAGTAGTGGAGAGGACTTATAGAAGCTTTTATNTAGAATGGTAGAATACAGATTTGGCTCACTTTAGGACAAAACGCAAAAGAGATGGACTAAGAAATATAGATGGATACTTTCTGAATAAATATTCAAATATCCTTAAATACATATATGCACTAAATGCATTACAGTTGCTACAGCTCTTTTGAGTTGGCATGGCAAGATGGGGCGATGAGGGGAGAGCAGTGGATGTTGTCTACCTCAGCTTCAGCAAGGCTTTTGACATTGTCTCCCATAGCATCCTTATAGGTACACTCAGGCAGTGTGGGTTAAATGAACAAACAGTGAGATGGATCAAGTACTGGCTGAATGGCAGAGCTCAGAGGATCAGCAGAGTAGAATCGAGGTGGAGGCCTGTAGTCAGTGGCATAGCCCAGGGATCACTACTGGTCCAGTCTTACTCAGTTTGTTTATCAATGACCTGGATGAAGGGATTGAATGCACCCGCAGCAAATTTGCTGATGATACAAAACTGGGAGGAGTGGCTGATCCACCTGAAGGCTGTGCTGACATTCAGCGGGACCTTGATAGGCTGGAGAGCTGAGCAGAGAGAAACCTAATGAGGTTCAACGAGGGCAAGTGTAGAGTGCTGCTCCTGGGGAGGAATAACCCCAAGTACCAGCACAGGCTGGGGACTGACCTGCTAGAGAGCACCGACTCTTTTTATCTGCATGCATACAAGTGTGCATGTGCTATACCAGATGTGGGAGAAATGCTGCTCTCCTAGATTTTTAACTGCTTAAATTGTTTAACTTAAGTCATAAGTTAAGTTAATTGCTGTTAAGTTGATGTAGTGTCTTAAATGCTATTAAGTGCTGTTGGACCTTTGGGCTGTATTCCCCTTTATCCTTCCCCTTTCTAACCTCACTGTGCCTTGACCATCTTGTAAGTAGTGGAGAGGACTTATAGAAGCTTTTATATTAAACCTGTTTTTTTAAACAATCTTAAACACTCATTCATGACATGGGTGCAAGCGCAAACAATAACAGATTGAATGGATGTTTGAGAAGTCACAACTTTTTAGAATTCTTTTTTAGAAACAGAAGAGGTACTAGGATAAAAGATTGCATAACGGTGCACTTGACAGTACCTTGTCAGGTTAGCTTCATTATGTATTGTTTTCTATCTCTTTCCTGTGTTTCTTCAATGAGGGTCTGAACACGGAATCATACAGGATGGAAGAAACCTCCAGGGTCTGCAAGTCAAACCTCCTGTGTGAAGCAAGAACAGCTGGAGCATGTTGCCTAGTTGAGTTCTTAATGTTCATTCTCCTGATTATTCATTTTAAATATTCATTTGATGCAGCAAAGTGTGAAAGAAAACACTTTAAAATAGGTCCAGGTTGTAAAACCAGGGAATTGGCAGCAAACCTGAGCAGCACATCCAATACCTGTATCAACTGGAACTTTATGAAATAAGTAAGCAATTGTCTAGACTTCCAGCTGCCCTTGCTCATTTTGCCTGAACTAACTTTATAAAATTCTGCTCTCGGGGGAGATTTCCTAGAACAAAAAGATATGTTGGGGTTTTTTTCAGTGTGGAGCAAAACACTCATTTTTCTTTTCCAAGAAAATTTCTTGCAAGAATATAGGTTTTTTTCACATTTTATAAGAGCACAGAAAACCAGATGAAATAGTTGAATATAATCGTATTTCATCCCAGAACAATAGCTTGAAAAATGTAATGGCCATTCACAGCAGTGACTGTGGGTCCAACTTCTGGTAAAAGTTTGTCTCGGTTTAAGACAATTTAAAAAGTGGACGCTCTGAAATTTATTACCTCCCTTTATAGTTTTAACCAGTCCCTTTCTACCATAAGGAGAAACAAATATGAATAAGTGAAAAAATAACAGTTTACTAACATACGAAACAGTAACAGGCAAAAAATAACAGTGAATAACCACTAGATGCAAAATCGCTAAATCTCACTGGCCTCCCAGCAAAAAAGAGAAACTTAAAATGGGGGAGTGACTGCCCCTCCAGGATGGTGGCCCCCCACAGCTGGCTATGTGGTTTGAAAGACAAAGAGAAATTGGTGACAAAACCCTTCTGGGAGGACAGGAGCTTACGAAGCAGTTCTGGTGGTACATGGAAATCACGAGCATTGCTGGGGTGTGACTCTGGCCCCGTGGTGTCAGGCTCTGGTTCGTTGGGTGTTGGTGCTGTTGTCTCTCTGTCTCCTGTCATCCACTGGACTCTAACTGGCATTGATGCTACTATTGCTGAGCCATGGCTGTGTTGGGAGGGAGCAGGAGGGAAGAAACAGAGTCTCAGCGCTGGCATGCGGTGACCCAACCCTGACTGGCTCAAGATTTGCACAGTTGAGAGGTATTGGAAAATTCACTCTGAAACAGGTTCTGATTGTAAAATGCAGCTTTTTGGGTTGCTACTGTTGTGAGCCCAGGAAAAGCCACCTGAAACAGCATCTGCCTTGAACAAACACCACGAGGGAAAAGAGCACCTGGTTTGGGCACCCCAACGTTTTAAAGGGATCAGTACCACCCCCACCTGCCCCGTTTCTGGCTGTGGCACAGGGCCTTAAAGAGTCAGTAACAATTTCCGGCACAGATAGATATGGAATGCAATAACATTTTGGGTTGCATAGGACAGAGTATAGCACAAATATTTTTAAAGTCTCAGGGAGGAATTCTCTGCTTTCAAATTCCTGTTGGAATATGGCCACGCGTCTCACTTTTTTTTCTTCTGCTAAAGTTGATTCTTAATGCCAAGTCTATTTGATCAGACATTGTCTTTTCAGATGTTCTGGCTGCAATGCTGACCATATTGAAGTTGACCCTACAGACTAAATTCCCTTCAGTTAATAGAGATTTCAGCATATATGTTTATAAAACATTTTTTTACAGTACCCTCAAAAATTTCCAACCTTTTCCCACCTGTCTCTTGAGCTTACCATAATTTATTACCATTTATTACCTTCGTGACACACCGTACAAACCTTTGCAGCCACATTCAGAAATCTTCAAAATACTTCTAGTATTTTTAGTTGGCTTTCTAGGGAAACAAGGCTTACGCAGTTATGCTGCTGGTTCCTCTTTGCTCATCCCATTGTCTTTGATACTATTTTTCAATTTCGGCCAAATCTGATAGAAAATAGAGGTCTCACAGACATTACATCCATTGAAGTGGAGTAGAAACACACAATTCAGTGCTTGAAAGTTAATGGTTCTGTTCATGTAGCTTGAGAACCTTAGCTTGAAGCAAGGCACGGTGTGCTCCGTGGCTTATACAGGGGAGTTCAATGGCATGGGATGGGGTGGGACGGCGGGAGCATTACCTAGGCACAGGTTGGTTGGGGAAGGCAGGAATGCAGGCCATCACTGTAGATTCATGGCCTCCAGAACAATTCGCTGTTGCCATAAGGGTGGCAGCTTGCTTTGACAAACTCACGGCCTACAAACCAGAATCGTCATGACAAGGGTTTTACAGCTGACTGTGCACTCCCACATGGGAACAAATGCCCCTGTGGAGCTTGAGGAGTACCACCACAGGGTGAGGGCTCAGGGATGTGACTCAGGGATGAGCACTTGTCCCCGCTCCTGCTGGTGGGCACCAGGGCGGCTCGGGCCCGTCCCCGCGGGGCTCCGCCAAGGCCCTTCAGCCGCCGCCGCTGCGGGGCCCGCGGGGAGCGCCCTCAGGCCGCCCCGCGCCCTCCCCGCAGGGCCAGGGCCGGCGCCTTCTGCCAGGCGACCAGAGACGGGGAGAGAGGACACAGGCTCAAGCTGCGNCCGGGGCGCAGCGGGGCCAGGGCCCGTCTGAACCCCCTCCCTCCCTCCTTTCTCCCAGCATCCGCAGGGCCGTGTCGCTGCTGAACGCCGTGGACTCGGGCCGGTTTCCGCGGCTCCTCTCCCGCCTTCTCCAGAAGCTGCATCTGAAGGTTGGCGGGGCGTGGGGAGCTGGCTGGGGGTCGTGTCGCGCTGGGCGGGGCGGGAGCGGGGGCTCGGCGGTGCTGGAAGGGCGCGGGGCCGGGTCCCGATGGGAGCTGGAGCAGCGCGGCTGCCGAGCCTGAACACCCCTCCGTCCCTTCCCCCCGCCGCGCCTTCTTAAGGATTTTAGATCTTAATTTCATTCATCACTAGTTCTTCAGAACTATATCGGGGAGATGAAACAAAAGCCGGTCATGAATGGCGTGAGAAGGTGAATGGCGTGAGAACGAGTGATGCGTGTTGTAGCCCGCTGCCTCCCGGTGCTGGTGCCTCCGAGAGCGCTCTCTGAGAACACGCGAGTTGCTTGGCCTTTTCCACAAACTCCTTCTCTGCCCTCACGAATTTTGATCGGATTTGCTATCCGGTTCGCAAAAAGCCAGTGCTTATACACTTGAATGAGACATTGATTATTTATTTCAGAATTGTGCAGACCCGATTTTCAGTNCAGGCGACCAGAGACGGGGAGAGAGGACACAGGCTCAAGCTGCGCCCGGCGAGATTAAAGCTGAACCTGAGGAATTTCTTCACAGAAAGTATGATTAAACATTAGAATGGACGACCCGGGGAGGTGCTAAAGTCACTGTGCTTGGGGATGTTTAAGGAAAGACTGGACGTGACACTCCAGTGCCATAGTCTAACTGCTGGAACACGACGATCCCAGACGTCTTTCTCCGCCGAGCTCATTCCCCGATTCGGTTCGCGCTGCCCTCGCTGCGAGCGGCGCGGCAGCGCTTGGCCCCGCCGGGNCCGGGTCCCGATGGGAGCTGGAGCAGCGCGGCTGCCGAGCCTGAACACCCCTCCGTCCCTTCCCCCCGCCGCGCCTTCTTAAGGATTTTAGATCTTAATTTCATTCATCACTAGTTCTTCAGAACTATATCGGGGAGATGAAACAAAAGCCGGTCATGAATGGCGTGAGAAGGTGAATGGCGTGAGAACGAGTGATGCGTGTTGTAGCCCGCTGCCTCCCGGTGCTGGTGCCTCCGAGAGCGCTCTCTGAGAACACGCGAGTTGCTTGGCCTTTTCCACAAACTCCTTCTCTGCCCTCACGAATTTTGATCGGATTTGCTATCCGGTTCGCAAAAAGCCAGTGCTTATACACTTGAATGAGACATTGATTATTTATTTCAGAATTGTGCAGACCCGATTTTCAGTGGTATTCCCCAACCATCAAAACTTTTTACCATTTATACATTTTAGCAAACAAAGGCTTTAGTGTTCATTGGCAACAAGTTACATATTTCTTATTAGTTCATATTCCGTGTTCTACTGGTTAATGATTCTCTTGTTTCCCATGCTGATTAGTCTGCATGCTCAGTCTTTCTCTTCTTTTGAGTCAGTGAGCTTCTTGGATTGGTGGTCCATGAATTGGTGGTTGCAGATTCCCCTGCAGGAATTACCTTTTACCCAGCTGAAGCTGATTTCAGCACAGTTGCTGAATTGGCTTTATCAGTTTCTCTGTTATCTTGAGAGTTCTGCCGAATGTCCTTGAGGCCCATAAATTCTGCATTCTTTGTGTTCACTATCAATGGTACAAATTATTCCCAAGTTTTGTTAACCTTTCCCTAGGTCTGAGGTCGCTGATGTATGTCGAGCCCTAAACCTTTAAAAGGCAATTCTTCCAACAAGTAATTTGGCTTTCTAAAACCTCCACATCACTTAGAGCTTGTTAGCTGGTCTCTGTTTCATGTTAATTCACCTTTCTTGTTGATTATGCTCAAAAGTACACAAAGATCAAACATCGAAGAACATCCTTTCTTAAGAAAATATTACATGTTCCGCATTTTACAACACAAAGGTGACACTAAATGCGTGTTTTATTTATTTTTCTACGTTTGTACACATCCATCAACTAATGACACCTGTGGAATTGAGGATAAAAATGAAATCCAGAGCTTGTAGTGAATATTTCTGTCGTCTTTGCAGATGATGTTTTTGATTGCAGAATTAAAAGAAAAAAAAGGAAAAAGTAAATCAGTAGTCAGTTTCCGTTCACATTGCTCAAATGTTAAATGCAGACTAACTCTAAACTTTGCACGGGAAACTGTAAAATGAATCTTATACCAGAAATTATTTTTTTAGTTTCATTGTCTTACAGTGTCAGATTTTGCTCATTTCATTGTTTTGTGTTTAGAAAAAGTATAAAAAGAAACATGGAATTTGTTTTCTATATGCACATACATATAGACTAAATGATAAAATATTACAGGAGCAGCATGCAAAAAAATGCAAATACATTAAAGATTGTAAGTGTGAGACTGTAAGGATTCATTTGATTCAACTGCTGGGGTTTTTCTTCTATAAGCATTGCTAGCTTGGATGCCGATGTTACTGCAAAGAGTTTTCTCAGTTGTTTTTCATGGATATTAACTCTTTGCTAACTGGAATGTATCACCAACTTTGGGTTTGTTTGATTTGTTCTTTTTTACTACTCTGCAGCATTTTAGTAGCTCTTCACAGTTCTAATTGGCATTTACATGAGTGGAAGTGGTTATTGTAATTCAGCCCACTCAATCTCATGAATATTTTTACTTTCTAAAGTACCTAACTAAATAACTAGTTAAATTGCTGGAAGCTTGATATGAACTTCATTACCTTAACAAAGCAGACACTGGGAGCTCTGTGTTTCTTTTTAACAACTAATGATTCAAATAATGTTTCCATTTTGATACTCTTGTATTAAACGTTGTGATCTTTGAAAGATCTGTTTAATTGCCTTATTTTTTATTTGGACAGCTAAATTGTTTTGTTTGCCTAGCTTTGCAGTTTGGATTACTAAGTGGTCTAAATGTGGTGTTTGTTAGTAATTGGGTTTTAAAAGAAGGCAATATCTGCATTTTGAATTACTATTTATTTTGGTGTAGTATAATAAGTACAACTGCTGTATTTTAAAAGTACAGCACATTCTCAATTGTCTTCAGTAACACAGTAGGTTACAGATTCAAATTTGACTTTCAAAATATGCATTAGGCCTTTATTTCCTTTGCAACAGCATGGGTGATTTTTAGAAGGGTATCCAGAATGGAGGAAGCATACATAACTAACTTAACTACAGTTTTACGTTCTGTTTTCTGGGATGTGATTTAAGTAATGCACTTTGTACTTGTCTTATTTTTATTTATATAAGGTTGTTGGTGATCTGATAATTGAAAGAAGAATATTTCTGTAGTGTCTATGAGGTACAAAGAGAAAGCTTTTTCTTCTGATGTATGTGGTACTATGTTGGCTTTAAATTTTGATTTTCAGAGAGAGGAATTGCATTTGCTTTGTGATTTCTATTTAGAAACAATTGGATAGCCACTGTGTTTATAAAGATGAGGAGAAAGTTTTTATTTTGATAAGTACGTTCTTAGTCCTTAAATGAAATGTCAGGACTAACCATTTTTGTGCTTCAGGCTGAAAGTACCTTCAGTGAAGAGGAGGAAGAAAAACTTCAAATAGCTTTTTCATTGGAAAAACAGGATCTTCATCTGGTTCTTGAAACTATATCATTCATTTTGGAGCAGGTATTTTGTTTTCACCATTAGGCATTGATAAATGTATTTTTTGTTGTAGATGATGAAATGTAGATTTCAAAAATAGGACAGTGAAGTTAAAAAGAAATTTGTGAAAATATATCTGTAGTATATTTTGTATGTTTTGGGGTTATGATTTAACTGCTTTTTGTTTCATTCCTTTCTGATTTGGATGGGACTAGGTGCCTTTGTGCAACCGTTTTTCAGCTAATGTAAATATTAACAGTAGCAGTGAGGTCTGCATGACTCCAAGGGAACTCTCGATAATTATTAGATACAGTATTCTCTCTTATTCATTGTATCAAGCCAGCCATGTGTTTTTTAAGTTCTTGTGAGGAAAATCCTAGACAACATTACTGAGCACAGCTTTAGCTACTTTAAGAGTCAGTTATGGAAAATATTCATGCACAGAAGCAGTCTGTTCTGAAGTGAACAGGCACAACTAATGTAGCTCGAGTATTTGGAGGAGTGGATGATTGTATGGTGTAGCATGGTGCAGTCACCTTCTAAACAGAAGTTTTTTAGATTCCGTGGTCTACCTCTACTAAAGCTGGGAAGCTGTTGTATTACCCGGTAAATATGGTAACTGTTTTAAAAATTGTTAAGCCGATGATGTTATTCATCCATTTCATGCAAATACAGAAAGTGGAATCTTGTGCAGAGGGCATGCATAGTGATGGTCTTTTAATGGATTTAAATTGGGTCCTTTCTTACACATGTCAATTTATGATTAGTTCACTTAATTAATACATTCCTCTGCATTAGAAATAAAACAAACAGTTCTCCTCATGGCTCCCATCCAGCAAAAAACCAAAATGAAACCTGAGGTCACCTCCAGACTGGAATTTTTAATTTTCATCTNGAGGGAAGAATATTAATATCTGCCAAAAAAAAAGAGTCCCAGATGGACTACATATTGTATGAGAACTCTTTGTTTTCCTGCTGATAGCTGTGCTTCTTGGAGCAGCTGCTTGTTCTGTCAGATAATAGCTGTTTTAACAGCCCTTTAGTCTATGGAGGCATTATAGATAAAAAGACTGCCATACAGTCTTTGCCACATATATTATTTCTTTTTTTTAGCCTGAACTGGTGGTTCCACAGTCCTCTTTTGATAGTGAGGATCCTTGTAGAGTGTCTTCCACAAAAAAGTTGACGCTAATAGAGAGGTAGCTTACTCAGTTTAGGCAAACTGGTTTTGATTTTTCAGAGCATTACTTCCTAGTTTGGGTTTGCTTGAATAGTGTGAATTTGGAAAAGTTCTCTTTTCTTGATGGTCACAATTGGCTTCAAAGCCCATCTTTTTTTCATTGATAGCTGCTTTGCCATTATGTGCAGTGGAAACCTGTACATATACTCAGATCTGGCTTGTGTCTACTGTTTTTTTTTGTAGTTTGTCTCTCTTGAAAAGAGTAATTTGTAAGACTGCATTTTGAGATAGTTACAGTTTTCCTTCTACCAAGTAAGAGGGTTAAGATGAACAGAATGCATATAGTTCCCCTAGTGGAGTTTCTAGTAAAAATCTTGTGTAATTTTTATGCTAGAACATATCTGCTATGGCTTGTAGAACAGCACTTGGCAACAGCAGTTATTTTTCCTTTAACAGGCAGTCTATAACAATTTGAAGCCTGCTTCATTGCAACAGCAGCTACAAAGCATTCACCTGGATCAAGACAAAGCGGAAGCATTTGCTAGTGCATGGGCGACTGCAGGTCAAGATATGATTGAAAAGTTCAGGCAGAGGGTTTTGACCCCTCAGAAGGTAATGTGTGTGGTTTTTCTTCTGAGAGAAAATAAAGTTATGTTAGTTCGCTTTAAAGCATGGAGTTTAAACTAAGGTGCAAAGTTTGTGACAAGGTACTTGGTCAATTACAGGTACTAGATAAATTTGATCGAGGCAGTTGAATTCTGTTGTCTTAAAGAGATGTTACATATTAGCTGAGGTACTGTAACTGCTGTAACCCGGCTGTATATGCATTATTAGCAACCTGCATACTGTTTGTGAGCAGGCTTTACAATGTGGCCAGGGGACAATGTGTTCATGAGCATTTGTGGTGATTGAGCTCATCAGGCTGGTCATTCCCTGCACGTGTATCTGAGCTCCTGCCATCTTTAATTTTGTAAGCTGGTTGCATAGTGAATTTTGCGAGATACTTACTAGAGTTTTGTGGTGTTTTTCTACAGTGGCATATAATCTTGCTTCCTCTGTGCCTGTTGCCACTTAAAACGTGCTATATGTTTTGGAAGTATCATTGTATATTTAGACATAGACATCTATAGCTATTACAAGGTATAATAACATCATTTTGTTGATTCATAATAACCCTTCAAATGCGTAAGGAATTGTATACAGAACACACCAGTGTCAACCAGGAGTAAATTTTTAGAAAGAATTATGAAACATGACTCNGAATTACTTGTTTACTGCCTTGTCCTGATTTCCTCAGGAAATTTCCTCGTCCGTAATTTATATTATAATTGTTGAAGATGAACAGAAAAAGCAGTTAATTCTTTTCTTGCCTCTTTTGTATTAAAAAAAAAAAGAGGGAAGAATATTAATATCTGCCAAAAAAAAGAGTCCCAGATGGACTACATATTGTATG
>VYZR01060643.1:15759-58635 GCA_013400675.1 Oxylabes madagascariensis
CCTCTAGTGACTGGCTAAGGTGCATACATCTCAGGTGTACGTGGTGTGTACAGCCACACTGCAGGCACATGATGGCACTTGGCACCAAATGTGAAGAAATCTTGAACAGATGACTCAACAGAGAGGCCAGGCTCCCATGGACAAAAGTACCAGAGCCTACAGTTTGTGCCACAGTGCAGGTGCTTATCAGGGGTAGGATTAAGGTAGTGGAAAGTAGTTTTTAAATCATGCAGACACTTTCTAGGAATCGCCAAAAGAGATCATTGATGTTGCAGTCAATGAGTGACATGAAGCCAGCTTGGTAGGAGAGCTCTTGACTCCACCCTTGGAACCATGTAAAGAACTGGGGCTGAGCAAGGCAGTGTCAGAGCTGTANTGTTACCCAAGGCGTCATTTTTCATCTCTGGTTTTACTGCCTCTCTCCATGTCCTCTCTCCCTCACACATTTACTCCATGTGTTTAACCCCCACTAAAAACCTTTCATTGTTTCCCTGTTGTTTTGCAAGTCCTCCTCTGAGNAAGGCAATGCACTGTGCTGCGCAGATCAACCAAGAGCAAGCCTAGATAACCTCATGCCACTCTTGTACATGCCTATGCCCTCTAAACTGCCCTCGTGGTACAGGCAGGTCATCCAGGCTCACCAGTCAGTTCCAGGAGGATTCTGCCCAAAAAACAGCTTTAAGAATGAGCTTAGTGTTCACGCATTTTTGTTGCCTGCCAGATGAACGGTGTGGGTTGTAAAAAATGTCTTCTCTGTGCAACATTTGTCTACTATATGCATGCCATTTTCCTTGCTGATATGCTGCATCCTGATTACTGTACGGTCACCTGCAATCTATGAAATAAGAGGAAAGTATCTGAAAATTATGTTTAGATAAAGAAGCACTCAGGGAAATTATAGAAACTAATCCAGTGAATGGCGTAATGAAAAGTGTAGTATTTTTCTCTTATGGTTTATGTGCTCAATAGTTTGCTTCTGCGACTACAATTAAAATAAATTCAGATTATTCGTTTATTTTGTCATAGGCTGAGTACTACTATGAATTCCTGTCTTTGCACTCTTTGGATAAAGGCATAATGGCTGATCCAACTATAAATATCCCCTTGCTTGGAACAGTTCCTCATAAAGCATCAGGTTTGTACTGTTGATATTATAAATTTTGTTTCTGTAAAAAATACTCTACCGCCAGTAAAGTCTAAATCTTTCATTATGAATTGTAGTTCTGAAGTTTATTGCCTAAAGCAATGCTTGCCACTGTGCTTGGCACTGAACAGTTTCTAATTGCCTTGCCTAAGTACAGCAGCATATTTTGTCTGAGCCAAGACACATTAAGCTTTTATGTGTAGATAAATCAGCAGAAACTTGTGCAAAATTGTTGCATAAAATTTCTGAATGCTATTACTTAAGTTGTACAACTTTTGGAAAACAAATTCTTTGATCACTATGGAAAAAGTTATCAAATTATTCAGTTTCTTGAAGGTTGCAGTTTGTGGATGTTTTGCTTTCATTTGGGGTTATCAGGCATTCAGCTCAAAGACACAAGTTCTAGTTCAGGATATTATCATTAATCATTTATCCCTTAGTTGTGCATTCTTAATCCTTCACTGGAATTTACAGCTCCACAGCAGAAGCTGAGCCCAAGCCAATGCAAGTGCTCCAGAAATACCATGATGCGTACTGAGCTCACTGGAGTAAAAAAGCTTTCCATGAAAGATTGTTGAATCCAGTTAGCTCCGAAGTGGATGAATGACAGTTTATGTGATCTGTTTCAGGGTTCATACATGTTAGCCTCTGGTAGGAAGGCAGAAATGCATATCCTGATGACAGTAGTGTCTTAGTGATCATCGTTTCCTAAATTGCCTCAGCCAACCTGTGGGATAAATGTGGGAAGGAAATGAGTAATAAAACAGGAGGACTGGACTGCAAATGAAGCACTGATATACAAGTTTTCATCTTTGACGAGTCTTTGTTTCTTCTCTCTTTTTCTGTGGATAAATTCTGAAAGTTTGAGTATAATACTCTCCATTTTCAGCTTGCAGTAGATTGGCATTGGAGTAATGTTTCAGTATAGCTTTTTGCCATGACACCTGGAATTTAGCATGAATGATTGGTCTCTCCATTAGTGGGAATTGAAGAAGTGGTCTTGAAAATAGATTTGGGTGAAAGATGCTGTAATACTTATACTCCAACTGCTGCAATTCAATTGGTTCCAAGCCAAATAAATGTCAAATAAAGATACTTAAAAGCAACATAAAAGTCATAAAGGCCAAGTTCTTGTTAAGCATTATTTCCATCTCCATATAAAGCAGGTGAGATATGTGAAAATGCTTCGTAGATATGCTGCACTCAGCACTCTCTAATATAAGCTGGCTTCTCCTTTAATTTTTAGCTATCTAGAAAGGCTAGACCAAAATTACCCCTTTCAGAAGACTGTGTTTAGGAAAAATTAATCTACAAGTGCAGGCATGCCAGAGATGAGAGCTCATAATAGCAGCAGCAGATCTCTTAATGTCATCATGAGGGGAGATCTTACTAAAGCCAAAAAGGGCTTATCCTGTTGGCAGCACTGATACTTCAGTTCCAGGACTAATAGGGGCATGTCCATGGTGTTCCCTTACATGGATGATGTGCAGGGCACCACTGCACTGGGTGTGTATATAAGCAGTATTTAAGTCCTGTTTGGTGTTCCCATGCTCAGTACTTGTACAGCATTTGAAGCATGCACACTGTTAATGGTGAGACACTTCTATGATGGGTTTTTTACACTGTCTGTTAGCTGGCCACAATTAACAAAGTAAGTCCTAAGTGAATACATGCTATAAAGGTAGTGATTGCTTGCTACTTCGTAGTTATTGCTATAATTTAAATGTTGGCAAAACAGAGTTGACAATTCTAGTCTAGTTTGCCTGGATCTACTGCATTACCGAAGCATTTTTCTGTACATACAGATGTCAGAAGAAATTCAACCACAAACTTGCATTTAGAAACAAAATAACAGTTGGTAATTTTTGAAAAAGTGTTTTATCCCAAAGACAATTAATTGCCCTTAAAGACAATTAAGGAGACATAAAGGGAGAAAGACAACTATAGTAAACATGAGTGTGGGAAACAAGAATGAGGGTTAACAGATACGTTATTCAGAGGTAATTGAACCCAGTGGTTTTATAAAAATCAGTGGACTCTTGAAACTTCTTTGAGGATATTTGTCTCCAAATAAGGCATATGAACGGCTTTAGTGCTGTATGGCCTCTCTAGCCTATATTTGCCTTATGGCCAATGGTGGCCGTATGACCTATGGAAGAGCAAAAGGAGGACAAGCAAATGTGACACTTCTGTTTACCCTCTCAGCTTTTATGACCTTCAGCTTGGAGGATTTTTTGTGTCTTAAGGGATTTGTCTACTTTGTAAGCCCAGGTGGGTTATAGATCTCTGTTTCCAATACTTTTCCAGGCTCTCCTTGAGTCCCTATAATCTTCTGCTCTCTCCAATCACCTTGACAAGGAGTTTGCTGCATCCATTGCATGAAGATCCCTCTCCTATTGTTTCAAGTCTGGCTGCCAGAGCTTCATCTGATGGGCACTGGTCCTTGTATTGGTAGAGACAGTAGTCGGTCTATACTGTTCATCTTATCCATGATTTTATACACATCTATTATGTACCTCCAGGGTTTTTTTTTTCTTTGCCAGACTGAAGAGTCACAACCTACTCAATTGCTCCCCATTGGGTGCGGCCTTGTCCTTCTCTTAGCTTTCTCTAATTCAGTATATTCTGAGATGAGGTAACAAACTCTCCTTGGATTTAAGTGAGATTTAAATCACCTAGGTTCCTTAGGCTTAATTGAAAACCTGTTCCCAAGTTCCAGAATTGGTACCTAATTCAGTGCTCACAACATGGATATTGTTACATCTAAACACATGGTAACATGTTAAGAAGGTTGTAGAAGATGTTTTTCAGTGGGAGCTTCAAGAGCTAAGACTGCTCATCTTATGTAAAAGAAGATATTTGGGAGGAGTGTGGATACCTGCCCAATGAGAAGCAGCTGGCTGCTCATTTCTGACTGCAGGGGAAAGCCTATGAAGGTCCAGTGGTTCAATATGAGGTTAGCAAGTTCAAAACAAAGTGAGTCATTTTTGTGCCAGTGATTAACATCTTGAACACCACACTCAAGGAGGTAAACTTGGGTCACTTAGGGGGCCAGCCAGCTCTTTCTCAGCCACAGGCCACTACACTGCTATAGGTCTGTGCCCAGAGGCAGTGTAGTGGCCTGTGGCTGAGAAAGAGCTGGCCCCCTACGTGACCCGAGCTGGCCCCTGCTGTCCCTGTCTGACCCAGGCAGTGCAGTGCTGGTGCAGGCTGGCGTGACCAGGCTGCTGGCACAGCGCTACTCCGTGCATTCCATGCAGCTCCCACAGTCCAACAGCCAGGCCTAGGAGACCTTCTCTCCCTGTCCACTGCTGGTGTTGAGACATTAAAATACAGGTGCTGAGCATCCAAAGATGCTGAAAATCTCTCCAAGCTCAGTGACAGAAATCAGTGTCTTCTCCGAGTCCTTATCTATGATTCCCTCTCCTTGTTTTTAGCCAGCGATGGACAAATGTAAACTGCATCCTGAATTTGGGAAGCAGGGACCAGAGATGAGGTTTGCCCTACCGTGCCCAGGTCAGCACTGTGATAGGCCACGGGAACTCATGGCCATGTTTTTTGATGCAAGGGACTTCTCTCTGTGCTTTGGTTTGACTGTAGTGCTATTGGTGAGTACTTAGCATTATTCAAACTGGCATAAAAATACAAAGATTCAGGAAGAGCTTAGGGGCTTTATTTCAACTCTGAAACACCACAGAGTTCAGCCAGGATCCAGGTGGTTTTTGCTCACAGGAGGGTCCCTTGCTGCATATCTGTGTGCCTAGCTGTTCTGACACATGATAAGTCCAAATATTTGAATGCTTCCAGAGTGGGCAGTGCTGGAATAAAAGGTTTACGATCTGTGGCCTTGGACTCTAGGAATCCATTGCTGGGTTTTTCCCTAGGCATTTAAACCACAGCCAAATCTCAGGGGAGTTTCAGGGTTTCTACCAATTCAATGAAATCTAGATACTGTCTAGTGCCGTCATTAACAGTCTGCCACGATTCCTCCCCATTGTAATTTGTTCAACTAAAACACATCCCAATCCAAGCACTTACGCTATAAGAAGGTTACTACAGTTTAAGAAGTTCACAGCATTTAAAATGTATTTTTAAATAATCAACTGTAAGGGTTTCCTTCTTGCCACAAGGTTACGTGGTTTTGGTCTTTGCAAAGGTTGGCACAAAAGCCCTTTGACTATGTAATTGCTTTAGAATGAGAATTGCAAGGGACCTTTCAGTTTGTAGGACTTACCAGAGGCAGAATGTCTTTCAGCAATAAAATATTCTGTATTTCACCAAGGCACCAAATAACAAAAATGGCCAAATTATGGCTTGCAAAATTTTAATAACAAAAGATCTAAACCAACCCAAATGTAGGTCTTTTAGCTCTGTATTTCATTCGGAAATCTCAGGCCAGCTTCAGAGGAAAGGAATAAACAATTTCTATTGGTTGGATTTGACTTATAAAGCAGCTAAGAAGAGCCAATTTTGAAGAAATGAGATAAAATCATTTCATCTGAAGATTATTTAAGATCACTTGTGACAATCACAGGAGAGAATTCCATAGTTCTGAGGTATTGGGCTTACTTCATCATTAAAGTACTCCAGATTTACTGGTCTTAATTAGTTGCTTAAACTCTTTGTATTTCAAAAGTGTTTGAATACTTTTCCTGGAAAGGCAATGTCCAAATGTCACAACGCTTAACTAGTTCTGTCAGAGTGAGGTGTCTATGTGCTCTCTTTAAAAACTGCACCCATGATCATACTTATCAAGTGTACCATTTTGTCAGCACTTTATGGAGTAAGTTTTGGTTAGATCAGTATCTTATTTGGGTATTAATTGCAATAGCCAAACCAGAAAAACTTATCTAAAGTAACTTTTTATCCCAAAATATATGTTTTTACAGAAGTCATATAACAGCATAGTAAATTTAGACTCAGAAGGGCGCAGTTCAACTCAGAAAATTAAAAGTAGGCTTCCAGCTTGTTTTGATACATCCTTAGATACCTCCACAGGAGTGATTTCCTCATCTCCAAGAAAACTATGGTTGTGTTAAGATCACTGTCTGTGCTATAGACTCTTGGGTTATTTCAGCAAATGAGCACAAGTTCTTCTCCTTTGCTGCTGTAGTTCTAACCCTGGAGCCACCTCTGAATAAAGGGATCTGTGTGTCTCTGTGTTAAAAGTTTTCATCAATGGCATTCCTCCAAAGATTAAATAAATCTATAATTTTTTTTTTTTTAGTATTTCAGTGTATGCTTGTATATGTATATATATGCGCATGTAAATATAAGTATTATTGGTATTGTTATCCTTTTAGTTGTTCAGGTTGGATTTCCTTGCCTTGGAAAACAAGATGGGGTCGCTGCATTTGAAGTGAACGTGATCATAATGAATTCAGAAGGCAATATTATTCTCCAGACCCCTCAGAACGCCATCTTCTTTAAAACCTGTCAGCAAGGTAATGCTGAAGAAAACCTGCTGGAATGCTGTTAGACCAGGTCACCTAACTATCTTACGTTTCATTTAGGATAAGAGCTAGAGAGGATGGAAATAAAGCAGTCACACAATGTGTAGCAATCACGGTGAATTCCAGGCTTTCTGTCTCTGTGTGCATTTGCTGATCATTTACTACATGTTTACTGAGCCCTTCTTACTGAACTCCCTTAGCAGACTGGGTTGGAGACATTTCTCCCTCCTCCTGTTCACTCCTTATCACATTAAGGAAACTGATAGAGTTATATCATATGAAAAGCCCCTGTTAGCAAACTATTTGAGGTGCTTGGAGGAGAGCTAGTTGTGTGAAAGCAGGCTGAGGTTAACGTTTCCAGAAAAGGCACATCATCTGGGGAACTGACCTTCTGGGAAGTATAGTGGGGACACTGGTATCAATTAATGCTGTCAGTGCCTTAATTCCAACTTGATGTCTTTAGTTCCCTAAATCTCACATCCAATCTGAATAAAAAAACTTAAATCAAAAAATTTCTGCAAAACTTGGCTTTGCCTTCTCTGTAGCTCAGGTGCAACCTCTTGCCTTTTGATAGAGGTAAAATGGTGGAAGTTGGTGGTCAGTACTTCCAGTAATCAAGCAGTAAGCACACAGAAGGCATGCTAGTAGAAGAAAAGCACCATGGAGTTATTGCAGTGTTTGCTTGGAAAGGAGAGTACTTGTTCAATCAACTGATCTATGAACCATAAGCACTATGTAATAAGACTTTCTGAATTAATTTGATACACCACAAACAACTATAATTATCACTTTAAGCTGAGGCTATGGAAGTTGGAAAAATCAGTGTCTAAGATAAGATAATTATCCCATATCATGTGCAATTGTATCAAATTAACCCATGACAGGGCTGATGTACAAAGAACAAGATTTTTATTCTTCTCCCATTAAATCTTCATTCACAGTCCCGCATTTTCTTCTCTGCTCTATTTTCTCTGAGATAATTGGCTCTAGTGTGGCTTCAAAGAGTGAGCAGTGGGAGCAAGAGCTGTTTATTCTTTGAAACCTCACTACGCCCAAATAGCAAAGCTGCTTGTCTCCTTTGAAGCCTTGCTGCTGCCAATTAGCCAGGGAAAGTGGAGGAGGGGGAGAAGAAGTGGGAAGACAAACAGGAAGAAAAATGGAGGCTTAAAGGGCACAAAATCAATCAGATCTCATGTATGAAGTTGTGTGTCTGGTGTAAATACAACACAAAAGTTTTCCTATCTTTTTATTTTCAGTTCAGCTCGAAGATACTGAACTTAATAAACTTTGGAAATAGCATTGGGGTATTCTAATAGGGAGAGCAGAGTTACAGGTCTGTATTTTGGAAAATATTGGCTGAAAGAGGAAGGAGCTCGAAACTCAGTTTAGTGCTGGCATTCATCCAAGTTATCATTTCTGTGTTATTATTTGTTGTTGCCATTTTTATACAAGTTGTAATATGTAACGATTAGTAATATTGCATCATATGACCTCTCAAGAAACCTGAGGTTGATTATTGTCCCAGTCCTTTGTTTCTGGAGCCAGCGGAGAGACATGAGGAAGATTTTCCAAACCCCAGAGATATGCAGAGGAGGAGCTTTCTCACATCATCTCTTCCAGCCCATTCCTGCCTCGTGTCTAGTAAGGTGGACACAGCAGTGTTTTGGGACAAATGCTGAGAAGGATAAGAATGTCTTTAGTGGTTGGTGTTAGCGTAGGTGTGAGTTTCCTTCCTCTGAAATATATCATGCATAGTGAAGAGCTCCTGTCAGGGCCCTAGTCACTGTTTCCAGTTATTCTTGGCCATACAGAAAGGCCCCAGCAGAGGAAGTGAGGGGAGAAAGGGAGCAATTTTGTGGATAAGAGAGGATTTTTTGTGGCTAAGAGGTGGTCACAAAGAAAAGAATATATGTTTTCCTATTTTTCTGCTTGAAATGTTATGTATTTAAGCATGCATTTTTTTTTGATAATGAATAGCAGCTTTGCATTTGAGTACAAAGAGAGAAGCATTTCCAGAAAGAGTCCTAGAATACAGCGTTAGAACACAGTAGGACCAAAAATCCTTTACTACAATTGCTATGGCTGCAAACAGCTTTACTTTTAAAGCATATCATTTTACCTCAGAGGTTTTGAACCTTCTCATTCCTTTGGAATGTCACACAACAAAGCATCAAGATGAGGAGGTTGTGCCCACCACTGATCCCTACTGATGTTAAGTTTTTCTAATGGGAATAGGCAATCTCTCCTGCCTGCCTTATTCTCTGTGAGAGATCAGGGAAGGTATTTTTGAGTAATTGTTTTTCTACCCAGCAGCCCTTTTTGATGGTGTTCCATAGGGCTTAATTTAATTTGCCTTCTTGTTTGATGGTGTTTTGAGGACGGTGGTGGCGCCCAGAAGTATCTCTCATCCTTGTATAATTCTGCCAGTGTTGCCAAATGCTTTTACCTATTTGATCAATAATTGAGATAGAATGAGCGTTGATGATGATACAGAACTGTTGTGCAGGGGTGCTTTCATCTTCCTTTCTGGCCTTCTTCCATTTAGCCTTGATGCTCACACTTTCATATGAACACAAATTTCATCATTGTCACCTCAGTAGTAACAGATGTGGTAATTAACGCAACGTAAGTTGCAGTGATGTCTGCTTCAGGCTGCAGAAATCGAAACTGGTCCTGCACACTAAGGGTAGCTCTAACCAGCCATGCAAGTTCTGCACCAAGTTGCCTGCTCACTTCCACACAGAAAAGAAAGTACTGGATTGAGCAGAGAAAACACATTGCTCATGCACCTATAGAGCAGTGAAAATGCAGAGTCCACCAACAAGTGCATCACCCATGTGAACATGTGATAGAACACCTACTTGTAGACTACTAAAAGAGAAACTCATTTATCTTGAAGAAATCTTAGCTGAATTTCCATTTCTTCAGTGTTTGTCTGCCAGCTAATATTTTAACTTGTGTCAAAGAAATACATTGATTCAGTGAGATCTGGCTGGCAACTGAAGATTATAACATTTTAATTGAGATTGTTGTTATATTTTTTGAAGCGGAATGTCCAGGAGGATGCAGAAATGGAGGGGTTTGCAATGAAAGACATGTCTGTGAATGTCCTGAAGGATTTTACGGACCTCATTGTGAGAAAGGTAATTTAAAAAAAAGTCTCAACTGTCTTCTTTACCAAAATCTCAAGAAAACTGTATTTCCTGCCCTGTAGGCACTCCTAAAGTTAAGAATGGCCTGTTGTGAAGATTTCATATATTTTGAGTTCAAACATGTAAGAGAGTTGTTTTTATCATCCATGGTCTAGTGGAAATACAAATTGCTTACATGAAAAATATTTTCTCTTTCACAAATTGCTTTTAACAAAAACTGATGCAATAGTTAAGTGATCCCTAATCACAGGGAATCCATCTGGCAGGAAGATTAAATAAAATTCTTCTGCTAATTAGGACTAGCTGGGAAACAAAGCACAGTGCTTTAGTAGCTCTGCATTTGTTTATTTGCAGCTAAGATCAGATTTGTAAGCAGACTGAAAACAAAAATGGGAAGATGAAGGGAAGATTCTCTTTCTCTTCCATGAGTGGATAATAGCCCAAATCAACATTTTCAGGAGTGAAGAACTGGGAAATTGGTGTGACTTGGCAAGGAAACTAGATCTTATTCCAATCCCTCCCTTCCTTTTCCCAGTGGCAGTCCCTCCCCAGAGTGACTGGAGATGCCCATCCCCATGGGCATACTACTTTAATATAGTAGTTCACTCCCAGATAATCTGGCTACATCAAAAATATTAAATACAAAGGATCAAGGACTGTTCTCTGGCCTGGAGAGGGACTGGCACAGCTTGCATCATATGTTTAATAAACTCTCACCTTTCAACAAACCATTACAAACTCACTCCTGGGAGGAGCCCATGGTTACTACTCATCCCAGGACCATGGCCAGGAGGATTTGCTGGTCAGCAGGGACAAAGTCAAGCCACCAACAATTTCACAAGATGATTTCACAAGGCCATTTGGCCCCATGCCTGGGTGCTGTTTAACTCACTAGCATGGACCGAACCTTGCTGCATGTACCAATTGTGGGCAACCACAAAGTGAAACACCCCCCTAACATGCCTCCCTGAAGAGCTTTTTGGGGTGGCCACGAGGCAAAGAGGTCTTGGAAGAACACAGGGGCTCCAGAGAAGATTCACTGGGAGTATGCAGGATAGTTTGGCTGCGCAGCAGGCTTTCCTAGCCAAAATTAGGTAGCCATGCTTATGCTCAGGTATGCAAGAGTAGGGAAGGTTCATTGTAAAGCCTGCCTGGGAAACCCACTGAGTTACTGACCCCTCTGAGATAGTCCTGCCTGCACAGCTGAGGAACCAGAATACAGTTACAGAGAGGAGTTGTCTGGGTGCATTTTAAATATCCAGAGTGTGTAGGTGTATGTGGGTACTTTGCTCCCCCCTGTCTGGTATTAAACTATACAAGAGGCAATTTCTGCTTACATATGGAATCAGATTTTAACTTGAATTAGCCTACAGTTTTTAGTAGCACTATACAGAAATTGCCAGATACAAACCAAAGATATAATAGATTTAACCCCCTACCCGAGGCACTTTGCAGAGGTGAATTAGAACAAAGAGCAGAAGGAAAGTGGCTTAAGGAGTCAATGTGCCGTGTATTTGAATACCAGTTGCTATCCCACCAGCAATGCTTTTTCTGCCCTTCCCGCTCCTCAGCACTCTGTGTTCCTCGCTGCATGAACGGCGGGCTCTGCATCACACCCGGCCTCTGCATCTGCCCCCCGGGGTTCTACGGCATCAACTGTGACAAAGGTAAACGCCAGATAAACCCCCAGGGCTCTGCATGCAGCAGCCTCTCTTCATTCACCTGTGGCAGTGTCCCTCTAGGAGTGCATTTTGGAAAGTCAGGCAAGCGATAAGTAAATAAGCTTTAAAGATTCTGTGATTCTTAAAATAGATGTTGTAGCTCAGTCTGGCAGCTACTGGAAGAATATAGGGATTGGCAGGTATCCATACACACCCCAGCTCTGTGAAGGGTAGTTTGGATAATCACTTCAGTTGATCCACTGAAAACTGTGGATCTTACCACAAAAAATGGCTTATATTTCTGGTGGGAGAAAAAGAAATTACAAAAAAGAAATTTCTATTTGAGCTCTAGTTTCCTGGAGTAAAATTAATTTTACTAATTATTTAGTCCATTAATGTGCTGCATCTGGACACATGAAAAAATATGCAAGCTATTCATTTTTTGTTGCTGCATCATATCTCACAAATGGTAGAAACCAATAATCAGTTGTTCGGCAGAGTAATTTGGAATAGTCTAAGCTACCATGTAGAAAAAAACAAGTAATTTCCTGCAGAAATATAACTGACCATGGCAGAGCAGAACTATATGAAGGTTCAGGTCTATATGAAGTAAAGACTAAATGCAAAAGGTCCTAGAGGACTTTCCAGCAATATAGTGGGAACCTTCCTATTATATTGCACAACCTGTTGGTGTCAATGCCCTCATGTTGTGTATCTAGGCTTTGAACAGACTTTTACCACAGTTAGAAAATGCTTCAAATGCGCGCTTTAATTAAATGCTTCCCATGTCTTGAACAATTAATGTAAATCCCAGCTGTTGGGTGAAAAGTCACGTCTAACACAATGCAAGCCATTTGGCAGCTGAAAGTCAGAGCATTTGCATCTATGTCACCCCACAGAAAAGCTCACAGAGGTTTCTTTTTAGTCAAAGGATTACTTAAGAAGTGTAGTGAAGTATCCTCTTGTAGAAGTAGCTTCCAGTCCTAGGCTGTGCTCCTTTTGTCAGATGATGGCAGTTTCAATAGCAACAGTGCCTTAATCCTTCAATGAGCTTTATGTGTGGGGGTTGATAAAGCTGTAGCACAGTCTGTCCTCAGACAGCTCACTGCTGTATTGTTCCCTTGTCTCGTTCTATATTGTCTTGTGTGTGTGCCCATGTAAAGCATTATGTAGGAATAACTGCATTTCAGTCTTATTTTGTAAACCAGATGAAGAGGTTAATCCTGCTTTTACAACCTACTCGATGTTCATTTATGATGAACAGCAGAGAACATTAAGTCCAAGTTAGTCCTTGCTCATATTAATGACAGTTCATTCCTTTTTTATTTGTTTCAGCAAACTGTACAACAACCTGTTTCAATGGAGGGACGTGTTTCTATCTGGGAAAATGCATTTGTCCTTCAGGCTATGAAGGAGACCAATGTGAAATTAGTGAGTAGCATCTCTGTGTGCTTGCTTTCATGTACATCAGCTTCTTCTAGTGTCATTTCCTGAATGATAACATGTGACCTGCCTCTGCTGGGTGCAGAGCAAGGGTCTCACTCAGCGGTTTGGGACCCTCAGAGTCAGACACCACATGCCTCCAAACAAGTTTCTTACTTAGAAGTTTGATTCATTGCTGGACCATCTCATCCCCTGCCCTGTTCTGTTTTCACTAGTGACGAGGCCTGGTAACAATCCTCAAGCCATAAGTATGCAAGCAATACCCTGTGGCAGACAGATGTGCTGCCATGCCAAGCCTGTGGGGTGCATCTATTTTCAAACATTATGGCGAATCACACTTGGGCATAGCAGTTTAAGTTAGAGCTGACACCTCTGAAAGGGCTACTATAATTTGGGAATGAAAAGGTTTGGGGCAAAAAGAGGACTGAACTGTAAGAGCTGAGAGCTTTCATGTAACATGAGTTACATTAACAACATAACTTGAGGATGTACAACCAGACCTCATTCTTCCTGGACTTAGAATTTCAAACAGGACACTGTGCAGGAAAGCTTTCCCTGCTGTAAATAATCCCACTGATATTCCCCAGCACCTTCACAGGAGCATGGAGAGCTCTATTTGGCCTAGGATATGTAAATGCTGATTTTTTAATATGCATCAGTAGAAACAAGCTTCTTCTCACAATTTGGAAATATTTATCACTTTGGAAACACATGGAAAGAAACTCTTGCTGTCAGCCCATACACAACAATAAGTGAATTGCTGTGCAGAGAAAGTACACAGATACAGAAAGATCTACGTTTTGGTCAGTCTTTATGTGTAGATTAACAATAGGTGCATGTAAATGTTTCACCATGTCTCTGTGCATTGCAAGGCATTTTGCAACTCCTTTTTATATGATTAAAAAGTTAGGGAAAAAGAAGCAGCAAATTTTTATTGTTTTGAAGTTAATAAAGATTGCCCATTGTTATAAATTCAGATCATATGCCACAAGAACAACAATGTGGGTTTTCACTGGATTTACCTTTGCTTACATCAAGTTCAAATTTGACTGTTTGGCAAAACCCCATGTCTTTCTTCAGTTCCCAAAAAGTCAACATTGTTGACAGTTTTCAGACGAAGACTAAAGTGCTATTCAAAGAGAGAAGCATGTATATTTATGTTTGGTGGTGGTTTTTTGATGAAAATTCTTAGCACTGTTATTACAGCGTGTATAATTTAGGGCAGTCCATTTAATTGATCTGTCTGAAGAGCTGAAGCTCATATTTTTCTACTGCTTCTTGGGATAAGGGCAACTGGTTTGACTTCCTGGAAAGGCTTACCTATGAAACTCAAATTAAATTAATTAAATTACGGGCAGTAAACTAGTTTCTGTATGAAAGGAAAAAAAAAAGGCAAATTCAGGATCACGGTATGCTAAGACCTAAACTGGGGCAATGTCAATGAGAGCGAGGAAAGCTTTGCACTTACTCTGGCTCTTGTAGAGCCAGGACTGCACTTGTTAGACTGTGATTGACAACTGTCATCACCTCTGGGCACTGCACCAGCACCAGCACAGCAGTAGAAGATTGCAAGAAATCTAGAAAGGCTTAGAAACACCAGAGCAGAAACACAACGCAATCCATTTTCTTAGATCCAGGGCCAGCTACATTCAGTCATGGGATTCTTAAAATCATAAGGGGGAGAAACTTTTCAACAGGCAGAAAGCCATCTTCTGAAAATTGCAAGGTTTTGTTGTTGTTTTTGTTTTAACATCGGGTATAGGTTTTCAGTGCTTGTGTAATAATTGAATCCCTCTGTAAGACTCCTGGGAAGTGTACTGAACCCAGTCTACAACACTAACAAGCATTCATGGTCATCAAGATCTTTTTTTTCTAGTTATAGGTGTGCATTGTCTCTAATTAGTGTTCCACTTTGGATCCAGAGAGTTTTATTTTGCTTTGGATTCCTCCCCTACTTGTCACCAGCTGTTTTGTTGCTTTTTCCATTTCTCAGTCAATAACAGAGAGAGTTATTACTTTCCTTCATTCTGTGACATATCTTAGGCCAAAGTTTTGAGCTGTGCTGAGCCAAATGCTTGCCTGTTGCAAGTTGGTGGAAGTTGGTGTTACATCTCTTGACCCAGATCCTCTAGATTTACTTAAAAAACTAGGAAAATTCATCGATTTTTCAGCATTGCTCTTTCCAGTTGTTAATTACTTGGGATGCAAATGTTAACAAATTAGAATGCCTAATGTTTCCCTCCCCAGAGGCTCCTGCAGAGAAACTGTGCTTTTACAGAAACTCTCCCTAGCAGAGTTTGTTCCATCAGCTGCTTATGAAAATTGATTCAGGGTTATTAAAATAATTGTGTACAATAGGAACGAGTGTTTCCTTTGTATTGCTAATACACACACATGTATCACAAAGGTCTGCAGGGGTTGAGGGCTAAGCAGGTGCTGCCTGTGATGTTGAGCTCCCAAGAGGGCAGTCTGCGATCATGAAAAGAGGTTTCAGCACAGCAAGCCAGTGTTGATGCTTAAATTATGACATGCAGGCCTCAGTTAATACCTTTCTTTAAAAAAAAGAAAGAAAGGGAAAGGGAAAGGGAAAGGGAAAGGGAAAGGGAAAGGGAAAGGGAAAGGGAAAGGGAGCAGTTTGCTGCCCGAGGTTCCAGTTTTTGCTTGGTCACAGATTCAGGTAGATATTAGTGTTCTATCTAGGAAGAGTGCCTTTTTTTCCTCCTTTCTGAAGGGTCTAGGAAGTGTAGTGGCATTAGAAAAGATTAAAAAATGGTTTTGGACAACAATAAGAAAAGCTGCACTGGTATATATGGGCACCAAGGTGGCAGGAAAGTGAGGGTGTGGTTCCTGGTAGCCCCGGAGTGCCCAAGGAGGTGACAGTGAGACTCCCCCAGCCTGGGAGTGACTGAGCTCATGAGCACTGTGCTTCCCTTTCTCGAGATGAGTGAAGATTTAATTTGCTCAGAAATGCAGACAAATTCTAACAAGGTATAGGCAGTCTGATGATGGGACATTGGACATTAAGTTTGAGGAAGGTCCCTGGTGTGTCAGGCCCAGCATGAAAGAAAGAAATTGAGTGTGGTTCTCCTCCACCAGTGGGAGCCTCCTCAGTCCCAGGTGATCAGGGCCAAACATGACTTCCTACAACAACACCACCAGACCCAGCCTATGCCTTTGGCAAAGTCTGTGAAGGAAAGTAATTTCCAGACCAGGAGCCTGGAAAAATGTCTGCCAGTTCCAATTACTGTTAGCAAAGTTGCTCTGTTCTTTGCAAACAGGAAAGAAGGGCATGTATTTTTAATTGGCCCTTAGTTTCTGAGCTGCTGTGTGGAACATCCCACATTGCACCGTCCACAGCACCATGGTGCTCCCCAGCCTGTGCTACAAGCTGACAGGCCCAGCCAATATATTTACTGTCTGCAAGTAGCAGCCATGGCAATTCCTGAGTAACTTACTGCTCTCGGATGTCACTAAGTTTTTTTCTCTTGGGGCCCCCCAGGTTTGGATCCTGCTCTTTGGAACCGCATAGTCTGGGCAATGCTGCCTCCCCTGTGAAGGGTGAGGAGAGCAGGAGTCAAAACTGACCAGTCATGTGAGGCATTCTGCAGAGTCAGAGTGGCACAAACCTGAGCAAAAGCTGCAAGGTCACACAGGCTTTGGCCATGCCAAATTATTGTCGTATTTTCAAAGGAGAAGAACACTTATAAATTGGAAGCACAGACTTGCAGCAGAGTCTTTCCTGATGGATCCATAGTGCACACTCTAACATCTGATGAGTTTTTCAGGTACAAGGCAAGCTTGTCAGACACTTGTCCCCAGTAGACACAGGGGCTAAGACCATTGTTTCTATGTTTTCGATTTCTAGGTAAATGCCATCAACCCTGTCGAAATGGAGGCAAATGTACCGGTAAGAATAAATGCAAGTGCTCCAAAGGCTACCAGGGAGACCTGTGTTCAAAGCGTAAGTACCAAAGCCACTTCATCAGTTCTTGTGGGAACATCGAGCTCACTGTGCAGTATCTTCTTTACATAATGTCAGTACTAATTGTTTGTTGTCTAAGTAATTCAAGTTATTTTACTTTCTGGACATACATCATACACCAGACTTAAGGTGTATTACGAAACCAGAAACATTTTCTTACAGAAGTGTCCTTACAATCTCTTCTGTACCCTTGAGTTTCTGTAAAACAGAAGTGTGACAGCTCAGCAATAGCAGATTAGTAATAGAGAAATGCTTAATGAAATGTCAATACTTGGCCATGTTAAAATACGAGAACACTTTGTAAGTGGGGTGCTGGGGACTACTCTCCTTCTCCCACTGGTTCTTGTGGATGCTCAGCTTTGCTGTACAACCTGATTCTCTTGCCAGAGGCTGAGCCAGACCTTGCAGGTAAAGAGATGAGTGTGGACTGTTTCAGGGCTCTGACTGCACTCAGTGCAAAGGCGCAGATTTTGAGATCCCCAGCCTGTGCCAGGACCAGCCCATCATGTGAAACAGTAGGGAAAGCAAACATATGACTGTCTCTGGATGAAATGTCAAGAGGCCAGGTGTATGTGTTCACTGTTTTGCAGCTGTCTGCGAACCCAGCTGTGGCCTGTACGGCACCTGTGTGGAGCCCAACAAATGCCAGTGCAAAGAAGGCTGGCACGGGAGACATTGCAATAAAAGTAAGTGAGAAACAAACCTTGAGAGTCGTACCTGAGGTGTTACACTCCCAATGCTATACAGAAATTACTGCCTCCAAGAGCCTTTCCAGCATCATTAATGACATTGCACTCCTTTTTCTCTAATCTTTAATCCAAGCAATAAAACAAAGGTTTTCAATACTCCATAGTTTTACCTATTTTAGAAAAACTCATAATAATTTGAAAGTGCTTTATCAAGATCGTTTTTGGAATTAGAAATTCCAGAATCCTGGTATCCATCAGAGGAGGACTTTACATGTCTTCCAACCATAGTATGGAAGGGATCCAATTCCTTCAATACTTCTCAGTAATATCAGCTAGTTTTTAAATGCTGAGTAGGTATTTTTAAAAGTAAAACTCTGACAGGTTCTAAAGCTGATTGAAACTTAGAAAAAATAAAATGTCCTTTGGAACTTTTGGGGGAAACTTGAAGAATTATGCAAGATCTGTTGTTAGCAACTTCAGAGTTTTCTCCTCCTCTTCCCACCTGTGTTTCACAGCATATAAAACACATTGCCCCTAAGCAAAGTTAAAATTCTCAAAATGAATTTCTGTTGTGCTTTTTGATCCATTTATCATCTATTGTAGTGACTGTTCATTTCACTGGGCTTTAAATGGTACTGTATAATTGTTTGAAATACAATTGGATATATCTAGTAAAACTTCAGATTTAATTTTATGTTTCATGTGCAACAGTACTATAACAGCAGATCTTCAATATATGATCTTTGCATACTCCCAGAAGATTCTAATGTTTATCACTGTTGCCTACCAATTCACATGTTGTTTTTTACGTGTCAGTAATAAAAAAGTTGAAAAATTTTGCAGCTACAAAACCAATCAGCCATAAGGAGTGTGAACCTTACATTGCAGCATGATGTTCACTTTTATTAAAACCTGTTGATGCATATGATTTTTGTCCCATTAAAATGTATTAGAATAAATATAGTATTTTCATTAAAAAGTGAGTATTATCCAACTAAGATGGACTTTGCTGTGAAAATTAGGTTTGCTGTGAAAATTGGGAGTCCTCTTTTCTGTTGTTACCAAATGAATTTGTGTTTAACTATTCATTATTGTCTGAAGGAGAAATACCATTAATATAAGTTAGGGTTAGAAAAAAGAATATAAGGAAATGAACTAATATGAACTACAGTTCAGAAGTTCAGTAGGAACTTTTTCTTCCTGTCATACTCCTCCTATAAAGAACTCAGATAGCAAATGAAAACAAATACATACTTTAGGTGACCATCACCAAAGAAGTAATTACCTGTACAACAAAACCAAAGCTCATACCTGCCTTGTGATGAGAAGTCAATAGTCTTATAGTATTGTAAACTCCAAGGTTTTGTATCCTTCATTACTTGGAGTTTGGGTACAGTCTTTCTGTGTTTAGTACTGCAAAACTCTCTTTCTATTCAGCAAAGAGACTGTGAAATGGACATTTGGGCAAAATTCACCCCCATTTTAAGTGTTCATTAATGTGCATGCACTGCAATTCACTCTTTTCAACTGAAACCAAACATCACCAGATCTTGAGAGGAGATTTATAGTTAACTTGAGAGACTTGTTTCATATTCCATCAAATGAATGGCTCTTTGGTAAAGCTGTTTTCTTAAAAAAGAAGTGGTTAAAACATTGAACACAGGACTCAGCTTTTCAAAGCCATTTCCATGAGCTTTAAGTAATGAGATGGGTAAATGAACCTATAAAGAATTACAACATAATACTTTGGATTACATTTTTATTGTGCACTTTCATTTTCCACAACAAAGCAGCTCTAGTAAGCCTGTTTCAAATGGCTCCCTCCCCTACCCCCCAAGGTGTTTATGGTCACTGATGTTCTTTTTCTTTGCATTCAGCCATAAACCAAAGCCCAGCTCAGGTAGCTGGTGCAGATTCCCCCCAGGGGGTTGCTTACACCCCTTTCTAGAGCCTTTTGCTGGCAGATCATCATGACTGTAACCCACGTGGTTTGGGGGTTACCCATGTGGACCCCAGGCTGAGTGACGGCCTGGCTGTGCTGAAGTTCCTGGGCTCCCTGGCCAGGCCAAGCATCTTTCTGTCTGGCAGGACTTCGTTCATCCTGAGGGGTAACAGAGGCCTGAACACTTTTGTAAGGCAAAGCAAAATCTTTTGTTCAAATGGGCAAGACAGTTTCACTTGAAATACTAGCTGTGGATCGTGAGCCCACTTCTGTGGATTCTTTGTTCTTGAACTGGATAATTTTCCAGGGTATGGAGCCAGCGGCGTGAGCGCCCTGAGGCCAGCAGGCAGCAAGCACAGGCAGCACACGCCTTCGCCAAAAAGGGCTGAGGAGAAGCATGTTCCACCCGAATCCAATTATATCTGGTGAACTCCAACATCTGAAATGGTTCGTGTTACACAAAGTTCACAGCCTTCATTAACCTCTCATGGATTGAATGTTAAAATGCTGTTCATTACAGTTAAGATTACCAGCTGGAATTTTATTAGCTTCATTATAAACCACTGAGCTGACACTTACTATTCCTTTTAAGTTTTATAAATACTTCTGTAGCGTGATTATATAGGCTTCTTCTCTCGGTGCTTTGGATGGTGTTTTGTACTATACTTCAGTTACATTTAAACTTCCTTTTTTTGGTTATATAACTGCAAATATTTTCCAAAAATTAAGTAACAATATTCAAGCAGAAAACCCTATAGATGCTAATCCTGAATTATTTCAGTGACAACAGATGTAATTTGCCTAAGACAAAAGAAAGGTGCATTTTGGAAACTTTTACAAATTGTGTACTTAGAATTTTCCCTAAGAAAAACAAACAAACAAACAAACAAATAAATAAGTTACCTAATTTAAAAACTGAATAACTCAATTCAATGTTATTTTTGGCTTTACAGTTTTGTGTATTGCAAAGAAACTGCAGTGGTGCCATTTAACCGACATAATATATTGTAAACAAAGTAGAGCTATAATGTATGAAGTTTCTGCATCGGCTTGAAGCAATATAATATATTGTAAACAGAACAGCTCTTATGTAATAAACTTTTTATACTGTTATGTATAAAATAAAGATGCTGCTTTAGTTTTTTGAGTACTGCTCTGTGTGGCCTCCTGCAGTCTCATCAGCGCTGGGTTGGAGCCATGGCTTTTCTAGAGCACCCTCTTAAAAGAGTGGCACTGTTGGGTTGGTTTCCCTGTGTCTGCTTTTAACCCCACAGTTCTTAAAAATATTTCAGAAGAGCAACTTCTCCTTGTGCCTTTGCCAAAGAGGGGCTAACATGGAATGTCGTGTGTTTCACTTCCTGTCCTTGTCCTCCACCACGTTCTCCTTTCCCCCAGCACTGCCAGTCAGCCAGGTTGGAGTGCTCAGTTCATGGCACCTCGGGTACTCAGAATATTCTTCTCACAGCTTCTGTCCGAGCAGGTCATAGTCCAGCCCTGGCCATGTTTCCTGTTCAAGGGTGATGGTCCTGTATCCTGTTGTGATCAGACTGTAGAAGGTTTGGATGCTGCTTCTTGCAACAGTTTAGGGCTATGTGATTTATAATTTGACGTGGCTTGGAAGCAGGAAACACGGTTTCTCTCTGCATTGAAGAACAGTAAATAACCAGTGAATTATTACTGACCCTTGCTATACTGTATTTCTCGCAATCTTATTATCTGTGAGACAAATAAAAAAATAAATAACATATAGTTGGAAGCATTAGAGCTGGACTTTTCTCTTTACCGAGGCCAGAAAGAGGAGACGTAGGCAGGAAAGGTGCTCAGCCTCTGCCCTCAGTCAGTGCTGTCCCAAAAGCACCCTATTCAGACTAAAAAAAGATGGAAAAGAGGCAGCCTGAGGCAGAGGAGAAAACACTTAGGTGAGGAAAACCTGGGAGGAGCTGTTCATAAAGGAAACATCTTTTGATATTTCTTTTGAAAGTGATGAAAGGATGAGATTAATATTAGGTTGCGATTAAATGTGTAACTGCTCTGTATGTCCAGGAATGCCTCAGGAACTGCATACAAACATGAATGTTACATTTGCCTGCTTTTTGTTCTTTCTGTAGCAAAGATTAAGTGGTTTGTCACACAATACAGTAAAAAGCACAGAAAATTCTTACTTAAAGTTCCTCAGATATTTCGGCTGAGCTTTTTCTGCTCCTGTCAATTTCTTAGAAAGTACTTCCTTAAAAATAGCAAGTGTATACTTCAATACAGGGTAAAACTTTTGCTACTTGCCATAAAGACACTTAATGCTGTTTTGTTTTCAGAGTTTCACCACTGATTTTTGGAAGTATCATTAATCACTAGAAGAATATCATCAGAAAGGTTACACAAGGATAAAAAAGTCCTCAAAGTGTACACTGTACCACAACTCTGTTTCTTAAATAACATCAATTGTCCACACAAAATTTCCACGGCTTTGCCAGTCTGAGCACAAAGCTTCCCATGTAAGGGACAGTCCTCGACATCAGAGTTTTAAGTTAAAAGTCTATGATAACGAATGCTAAAAGAAGATTGAATAATCCAGAAAAAGTCCAGTTGGTAGCTGGAAGCAATTCTGCCATTTGAAAATAAATTACAGGATTTTTCACACTCTGTCACTGGACGGGACATACATATGAGGAAAAAAAAAGTGCCAGATACGAAAATTATTTAAATTAGCAAAAAAAAAAGTCTAAATACCAATCCACTACAATAGGTCAGACAGAAACTGCCTTTTCAATGATATTTGGAAAGTTTGTAGTTAGCCAGAGTAAGATGCCAAACATTGCACATGTGAGCAGCAGCTGTAAGGTGAGTAGAAGAAAATAAAATGTTAAATCGCTACAGCTCTACCAAAGAAATCTCAATTTGAGCAACTGCAAAATTATAGCTTTACAAAGGGCTTCTAATGGTACTTGATAATTTGGGTATCTGATATTGGCATCCTGCTATGTCCAGGCGTGCACAACAGTTCAAAGGACGAATACACAAGGCACACAAAGAAAGCAGAAACAGACATCCTAAGGGCAAACTGCCTTTTTTGTACTGCTGCCATTACTGAACTGATGCACATGCTATTGGGGGTTGGGTTTGGGTTTTTGGTTTTTTTTTTTGAATTTGCATTTTAGGTTGGCTCTGTCTATGCCAATTTCAAGCATATCTCTTTCAGTGCCTCTTCACATCTTCACCTGACTGTTGAGGAGCTGGAGAGAATTGTGGCCTTTTCTTGTTCATGCTATGCATGAATTGGCAGCCTGTGCTGGTACCACCTGCAAAGCAGAGGTGCAAAGCAGAGGTGCAAAGCAGAGGTACCGGGGGCAGCAGGGCCCAGCACCACCGCATGCACCGGTGCTGCTCACAGGGTCAGAAATGACCAGGAGGCAGCACTGGCTGCTGGGACTCAGCACGCTTTCTCCATGTGCTGTGACTGAATGGTCCAGTTGTTCTTCTTCCAGCTTCAGCTGCATTTCAAGGAATATTAGGGAAAGAAATTATAAAGAAAAATATTCAAAATTGTTCCAGATGACTCGCTGCCTGTAAGATTCAAACTCCAAAAGCCAGACTTAAAGCTTTGGCCAGATTTACTGCTATTAATTCAAAAATGTCAGCTTTGTTTCTGCTGGACAGATTTGTTACCTTCCCTTTCCACTCACCTCTCTACATCACCTGTTCTACTGGGATTGCCTACTGCAGAAAAAATTCCTACTTGCAGCAGAGAAGGAGCTGCCTGAAATGGCCTGAAGTTATGCCAGGATTCCCCCGGTACCTGCACTGCCCGCAGCATGGCGTTGGGGCAGGAGAAAGGTGTGAGTGGGTATCGAGGCATCACTCTGAGGCATGGCTTCATGGCAGCTCCAGGTCTTGCAGTCATTTCAGCTCTAGCCTAGAGGAACTGCATCAGTTGAAAGTGCTCTCATCCATTACAGGGATTAAATCCTATTAAATCCCTCAAGTCTTTCGGTGTGAATACGACTTTGTGTTCAGTGACGTGATGAGGTGCTATGATTAGCCAGGACAGAGCCAAACCTTAAGACCCTGATTAAACTGGTGACACCCCCTCCAGCTCTAAAATGTGCCAGCAAGATTTGCTCACATGATGCTTTAAGCAGAAAATCTTCTAGTTTAAAAGAATCTCAAGTGAAATGTGTCCCAGTTGCTGTTTATTTTTTCTTGCCTCTCTCTGACCGGATGGCTGCTGAGCCACAGACCAGTCCCTTAGTGGCTCCCAGCACCCAGCTTCTGCTGGAGCACAGCTGACTGCACACTCCTTGATGCTGGCTGGGCGCAGCAGGCCAGTCCAGCCATGCAAGTTCATCCACACTCAGCAACAGTGCAAAGCTGAACTGGGCACAGAACAAATGAGTTAGGAGAACAGCAAGGTTTGGAAAAGGATGTATGGAGATCTGAGAAGATTTATTTCTTTTCTCTGTGGCTTTCTGAAGTTCAATCTAAATGAATTCTCACAATTTTAAGTTAAAAAAGCCTCACTCCATATTTTCGACTTAGAACACTATATTCTATCATTCATATTACTTACAGAGATTGCATTTTAATTCCTTTCCACATAGCCCATCAGAAGACAGAGCAGCCTCATTGCAGAAATCTTTCCCTGGAAATGTGAATTTTTTCTGAGGATTTAACACACATACCCCATTCTGGCCAAACCACAGCTCAAAAGTAGTTCAGATGCTTATGAGGGACATCCCCACAAGTACTTTCTAACACTTTGTTTCCTGGCGTATGTCTGGGGGATTTTACGGCTGAGGAGCTGGCACTGGGGCACTGCGCAGGGCTTGCAGAGCTAACTGGCTCTGGCTGCTCTGAGTGTTTGACTTTACAACCCTTAATTAGACATATCCCTTAATCAATGTGCTGCACTTGTACTGCATCCTTCCTGCCCAGACATCCCAGTGAGCCTCACTCCTAGGCAAGGACCAACGGGACTCCACAAATTCTCCAGCAGGCAACATTTGGAAAGGATGCCCCTCAGCGTTTATACCTTGTGCATCAAGATCCTGTGCTATCCATCATCTCTAACTTGCAGGAGCCTCGCCCAAATGGAGCCTGCCATGACCCTGGGTTGGAATTTTCCCTAGTCTCCTACTACAAATTGCCAGACTTTATTGGACAAATTTGGCTATTACGGGAGCTGCTTGTATGCTGGACTCTGTCTTTCTTCAAATTAGGGTAATCCAGCTGAAAGTCTGAGCATTTAATTAAGGTCATGGCTGCTCTCAGCATGCAATTCCACCCTTCAGTGGCCACTGTGGGTATCACCTCTCCCTTGGTCTATCAGGAGAGTGATTGCCAAACATATAGTCCCAGATGGTGTCACTGTTAAAAAAGTAAAATGAATGTTCAGCACAATCCACTCAGTGTTTTTTAAATCACTCTTTTTGTGTAAAGGCACAAAGATTTCTCCCCTTTTACAGCTACAGCAACAATAAAGGAATTGGCTGTACTGCTTCACTGTATTCATCCTGTGTAAGACTGACTCTGTAGTGATAGTTCCACCTCCAAGGCTTATTCCTAAAAGGAATCAACTGTGTTTGAAGCACAACTGAAATGTTAACCTAGTTTGACAGTTGAGGGGTCCTAAGTGGTTTAGATGTCACAACTTACGGCAATCCACTTAAAAACAAGACGTAAGGCTTTTCTAGGGAGAGGTGCATTTGGAGTTTCTATTCCTTTCCATGTGCCTTTGTCATCGGTGAGAGTAGCAACTTCCCCAACACCAGAGAACCCCACTAACTGATGTTTGAAAATGGGCAGCAACAGCAGGTGAAATGTGCATAGTGGCCCCCTGGAAGTGCATCTTTGTTGCCACCAGGGAGCTGAAACAGGGATCACTGAAGGTTTTGGTAGTTGTTCCTGAACATCTTTACAACACGTGATTTAGTAATGTAGAACCACAGAAGGGTTTGGGTTGGAAAGGACCTTAAATATCATCTAGTTCCAACTCCCCCCTTACACTAGACCAGGTTGTTCAGAGCCCCCATCCAACCTGACCTGGAGCACTTCCAGGGATGAGGCACCTACAACTTCTCTGGGCAAGCTGTTCCAGTGTCTCACCCCCCTCACTGTCAAGAATTTCTTCCCTATGTCCACTCTAAACCTACCCTCTTTAATTTTAAAACCTGTCACTACAAGACCTGGTAAAAAGTATTTCTGTCTTTCTTATAAGCCCCCTTTATATATAGAAAGGCTGCAATAAGATCTTCTTGGAGTCTTCTCCAAGCTGAATAACCCCAGCTCTCCCAGCCTTTCATCAAATATTTGATTTTGGTTTTTCCTCTCTACTACACTTCCTTTTTTTTGGTTTGTCTTAAAACACAGTAACATCAAATAAACAAAAGAACAAACAAATAATCAAATAGACCCCAAGTATCTGAAATCCCCAAGAATTTAGTTTGTTTAGGATACACCACTTCTGGTCTATTTAGAGGAACAATTTGACATTGAAGTAACACCATGTTTGACTCTGCACTTGTCCCTGGAAGTACGATAGTACTACAATGTTTTTGAACACCTTGTGGACTATCCACAAGGAAGAGGAGCTGCAACCATATGGCCAACAGAATGCCTTGGATGTGATATTTCCTTGGGTTTTTAGAGGACAATAAGAAAATACTTTGTTGGTTAGTATTTTGACTGAAATAAGTTTTGATCATTTGGATGAGTCTATTGTGTTTGAGACACAGCAGTCTTCTCTGAAGCAAATGAGTGACATGAACACTTAGGTAAAAAAAAAGTAAACTCTTAAGTACAGAAAGTACCCAAAAAGTGCCATGAGGGTAGTTAGATATTTAGGTTCCTGTTCATATTTAAGTTTATTATTTAACATATTATCATTCAACAGCTATGACTGCATGCTCTATTGTCTATTGCAATGCTGCAATGCTCTATTGTCCATAGAAAAGGTTGCTCTGGAAGAGTTTAAGATAAAAGAAAAGATTTGCTGAACACATCTTGATCAAAAGAGGAATGCAGAATCCTGTGTTTCTTTCTAACTCTGCTTCCTCTCCTAGCAAAACACATTTCTATTGTATGTGACCCCTTCCACATTCCAGAAAATAGAGAGGGAATAATTACATGGAAAAAGGGGCTAATTGGGAGGTATGCTTTTTCTGTCATATCCAACACAACAATTAAGGTCTCGAAAAGACAAGACAGTGAATGTCCCTTTGAAATTGGCAGGGAGGGGTGTGGGAGTTGAGACTCTTAAAAACCTGGCAAACAATTAACAGTAATTATAACCTCATTATTACTGCCACCTTCCTATCTGTTGTGAAACACTCCAGTCGGGTTTCTTCATCTTATAAACAGACAGTGGTACAACACTGCTGTTTCATATCTGTGAAGTTACTAGAGAGAAATGATTTTGCTGTGAAACTGGAGTGCAGCTATAAAATTGCTGCCCCACTGTTTTGGATCCGAAAACATGGCTCCATGGCACAAACCTAGCTTGGCTCTTTTACAGGATTTATTTGGAGCCTAGAAGTAACTTCTGCTGAATGTGTGGAGGTTTATTTGACTTCCAGGCTGTTCTGGGCCAGCAGTGTTAGCCAAGCCCTGGAGACTGTCCCAGACTCAGAGCCATCTCAAGCATTTTGATCCTGCCTGCTTATCCCAGTTTAGCAGAGCTCTCCCAGCTGAGTTACCCATGAAAGTACAGAGGGGAGCAACAATAAGAAGCTGACTGTGGGTCTCTTCCTTTTCTAACATTACTGAATCATAGCTCACAGGAAAGGGCAAGAGAGGACCTCGCAGTGAAGCTGATGTCATTTTCTGTGACAGAATTAAAGATCTCTTTATTAAAGGTGTGTAGCAGTAGTTCCAAGAAAAAAACAGTCTGCTTCCAGTATTCATATTTCAAGAGATCACAGAAAATTTATGAGAATTCAGAAGAAAGTGCAAGAGCTATTCAGAATCGTAGAAAAGTGTGTGACACAGTGAGACTTCAAACATGTTTCAGGAGGACTAGTTGAGCTGCCCAAAACACCCATTGCTGCTAGAAGAGAAGTTTTTTCTTCATCCCATACACTACCCTCACCAGAAAAAACAAGCAGTTTTCTGCTGAATAAGCAAGCTTGACCAGCTCTCTGGTAGATCAGCACAAGGGATGAGATCTTCAAAAGGTATCCCAGCCATTTCAGCTACTTGCAAAACCAACTCACTTTCACAAATATGCCTCCTGGGCCAAAAGAATTCAATCTAGGGAATTTTCAGACTGGAACCAGGGTACACGTTATTAGCAGTGGATTAAGTAAATGTTAGGTTTTACCTGGGACTGCAGCAGATTCTTCATCATCTGGTCTTAAAAGCAGGACCTCCTAAAAGATACATTAGTAGCTAAAAAATAAGTTACAGGCTTCATATAGAAATGGTAAGACAAGGTTTTGGTTCCTTCCACACTGTGGTCGCCTTAGATTTGATCTAATAGCTTGGTCTGGCCTTAAACATATAAAGCGGTGAATAACCCCCAAACTGAAGCCAAATCCTAATGCAGGTATTTCATTTCTGAGTGCTTCTACAATTTCACTCCAGAGGTGGAGGAAGCTGAGTAATAACTGAAGTCACAGCAAGGTGCTGTTCATACATTGATATTTGGTCATATGCCATGACTTCAGCTTGTCAAGGACAAGGCAAGGAACTCAAGGCCATGTCAAACCCTAAAATGTATAATTAAAAAAGTGTAGTGGCTTTTTGATTTCCTTCCTTGCTCCTGAAGTGTATTTTTCACTGTCCCATGGCAGCTGTTTCTCCTTAGCCTGTTGCTATGTGAGAATTAGAAATTTAAAAAGTTATTGTGAAAGAGTTTTGAGAAATACTTGAAGAATTCACACCATTTAAAGAACAGGAACAGAAAGGATTTCATAAGGGCACAGAACTACAGCATGATTGTGATACACAAGCCTTTGTAAAGGCAGCTACTCATGAAAGCCCAACAGCAGAATGAATGTCCCAGTATATTTCAATTGATGTGTTTTCACAGATACAATCACAGCTGTGACGCCTTCACTTTTCTGAGTACCAAGTGTGGGTCACAGGGGGTTACGTGATTGCTCCTGCGTATCTTGGCACATTGAGTTTTGTAGTCCTGGCCCAACTCCACCTTGGACAAGTGTTGCCTTTATTTGCTGGCAGATCAATCAAGGGATCGTTTTGTGCGAGTGACAGCTGAAAGGCATTAAACAGTACAGTAAATCATTTAACTGGAGCCTAGAATGTGTGAACACTGAACCACAAGCTCTGACAGGAGAAAATTTATTTTGTGTTTTGAACAGTCTTAATATTAGTGGCCCAGTTTAACCACATATAACAAGCATAATCTGTTCAGTTTTCAGCAAGGTCTTTAACCAGATATTGTATACCCCTGGGGTGGTTTCCTCTAATTATTTGAGGTTTCTTACTCGGGAATTTTGTTGTTAAAATGAACTTTTTCATTTGTGCAACCATCAGAGAGAAAGCCTAGATTTGAGGGAATATTGGTTTGCTGCAGCCAGTCTAGGTCTTGGAAAAAGGTGATGGGTTGAGGCTGGAGCATCTAGCCACTGTTTGCCCCTCAAGCTGGACTCCCCAGGATCTCCTGCTGCAGGGGGAGATGCTGCACTCACAAATGACCTGTGCTATGCAGAGGTATCACTTTCTCATGATCACCAGGCTGCCTTCCTCCAGCCTTTCCCACTTCAGTCATCCATCCATTTCTTGGCTGCAGCTTCTGATTAGGCAGAGCCCGTTCACAGTCACCAGGCTACCAAACCACTGGGCTCAGTGACATTCGGAACCAGCTCCCAACAACAAAACCCACAGGAACCATACATTCCCAAGACACCACCTGAAGAAAGAGTCTCATGGACACCACAGTGACAAGAAGACCCTGCTCCCTGAGTCTTGGCTGTCGCCTTCTCCTACTCCAAGATGGACTCATTAGTACAGCACAGTGAGCAGGGACTGCAGCGCCGCATAAACACTCATTTCAGCAGCGCCAACGTGTTGCTGTTGTTCCCCCCAGCAGCTCCCCTCCAACAAGCAGACAGCCTGTGCCATTGTGCTCCCAATGCTCACTGCACCTGCCACCACCCTGCTGGCCTCTCCAGCAGCCCTGACCCCTAGGAAAGATGCTTCAAGAGTGTTGGAGAGCAGGAGAGCAGAAGGATTCTGTGTGTGTGCATCTTTGGTACTACAAGGCACTGCCAAGCTGCCCCACTGCCACTCTGGACTCCCACGATGGTGGAGTTTCAGCCTTTTCAACTTCCAGCAGCTTGGATGCTTCCTGTGTTTGAAACTGTTGGAACCACTTCAAACAACCCCGAGCAAAGAATGCCTTAAAGGATTTATTTAGCCTGGATATGAGTGCTGCTGTTGGGAGTAAAGGGAACAACAAAGATTTCTCAGCCACCATTGTGATCTACGCATTTAAAAATACACTAAAAAAAAAAAATCCTTTTACTATCAACACCATTTGGCTGAGCATTTTACTGCAGACCCTGAGATAGTTCCAAATTGCTTGGCTAACATAAATACCTCTATCACCAATGGACCTTTGCAGAAGGAAAATGTTTATAATTGACTAGTAATTGACAATCATGAGATATGTTTTTCAAAAGAGAAGTGTGAGATTTTTTGAATTAAAAATCTGTAACTAGAACTATAAACCCCAAAACAATAAGTAGATTGAAACAGTACTGTAATTAACACTGTAAGAGTAATGCATCTGTGTAGAAAAAATAATAAATTCTAACTTTTTCTGCTCAGAGAAGCTGATTTTTGGTAACAATCATTTTCCTTAGTTCCTCTTCTCTCCATATTTTGTTCCAGATGCAGGGAAGAACATCAGTTCAATATATTTTCATCTTTATATTATGTTTAGTGCATTCAAAGGAGAGCAGAAATCCAGCCCCCAAGCATATTTGCACTAACCAAATCCACCCATTTTAAGAATTAGTTTGCAGCGAAGCTTTCCCTTCCCTCTTCCTATCTAAGCCCAGTTATCTCTCTTTAAACTGGGCATTTCCATTGCCTCCTTATGCTGGTCTTTTAGAAGGAGAGGAGCCATCCAGGTGATCTGAGCCCCTCTGTAGGGCTTTCCACAGTCATTGGTACTGTCCCTGCTTTAGCAGTGTGTCCCATTATCAGGTTTAATTAACACCCACATTTTTTCCTTCCTTGTTTTTATTCTTCCTTCTTTGCTGCCATTACAATGCGTGCACCTAAATGGAAGGTATGGAGAAGGGACCATAACCTTCCAGCAGGTGCACAGCAATAAAAAAAGAAGCAAAAAAGAAGCAGCGGACATAAACCAAAACAGGAGATATTCCAATACAGTAAGAAGGGGGGAAAAGGGATTTATTATGGGTATGGTGGAACACTGCGTCAAATGTTGAAGGAAGATACGTGGTCTTGATCCTTGCAGATGTTCACACTTGCCCGGACACAACATCCATAGCTTGATGCAATTCCCAGCTGGCCCTACTCTGACCAGGGGTGTGGACCAGGTAATCTGAGGTGACTCTGAACCTGAATTATGATTCTGTAATGACCCTTAGTGAAGGCCACATACAGATACACATGTCTGAGATCTGTTATAAGATCACAGATAGGTACCGTCTATGTGCTAGTTCTACATATCACATGGAGATGAGTTTGAGACAACTGAAAAAAACCAATGATGTCAGACAGGTCCAACAAGAACAAATCCCTTGGATCTGTTTTGGTTTTTTAAAGATACATCTCACTTGGGCTCAATTCTTGGGATGCACAAGCATGACCTATAGTGCTCAACCCAAAATGCTTTTTTCTGTAGACGAGAATGAGGATGTCTAGAATTTGAAACAATGTAGGCCCTTGAATGTGCATATCCAAAAGACATGTTTTATTGGGTACCTTTGCATTGATAAAGAGTAGTGCAAGTTTAAGGCACAATTTGACTGCAATTGCCACACTCTGTAGTACATCTTTATGTCATCTTTAGTGACCTCATTAATGACCTTCCTCACACACAGCCATGCTTCGCAAAGTCTGTAACCATTGGATCTGTTGTTTCCTCAGGGTCTGTTACCAACTTCCCTGCTTTACACTGGGTCAGAGCAGGAAAGAATTACAGTGGATAGAGACAAGACCAAGAAGACAGAGTAGAGCCAAAACAATCACCTACCAAAATGCATAACATTTAATTTTTTTTTAAAGAACAGGTGAAATGAAAGTTTGCTGTCTTGGCTTTTTTCTCCTCAGAATCAAAAAGCAATGTCCAAGCAGGACTGTCCTTGGAAGGGGAAAAGCAGCAACTAATTAATGAGAAAACAGACAGGAACCTGAAATACAACCCAGACCCTCCTGCCTCTCTCCCTGACTTGTGGCCACTTATCTCTTATGTCCCCACATAACACAGAAAGCAAATATCCTCTCCTTGCAGTGCCTTTTTTCAACCTGGTGAGAGGCACAACTCTGAAGTACCTAAAGTTTCAGTTAGTATTTCATGTTAGTTTGGAAATATGTCAGCAGATTTTGTGTGTATAATATAAATACTTCCCACTGCAATTAGTCTCTGCTACTGGTAGAGAAACAGACTGCATCAACATTGCTTTTTTTTGCTGAAGTGCTGCTGTAGTTTCAGTTCATCCCACAAATGTGGTATTGTCTCCTAAAATTACATTACTAATTGCAGCTAATACACCCAAGCCCAGATGAATGCAACTTTGATCTGAGTAGCACCCCTACGCAATCCCTCTGGCATGCAAATGGCAATTACAAAACACGGCTCAAATACAGCTTGAAAGCAAAGATGTAAGGCCAATTTATTTAGTGCCCCTAGACTAAACAAGGTCCTTATTACAGTGCCAGATTATGATTGACCAAGATTTACTCACAAAACATTTCCCACTGAGAGTGTGCGACAAACTGCAATTATTACTAGTCCAGCTGGTTGAAAAGAAAAAAGAGAAAAGAAAAAAAAACACAACCAAAAAATCCATCTTAACTTCAATTTTGGCTGGGCTGCCTGTCAGAGATCAGCTGCCAACTACAGCAGCAGAGTAGGCTGAAGGGAGTAGATGTGGGGGTACAAAAATCAGAATAATATGGGAGGGTGACAAGGAAGGAAAAAATGAGAGAGAGGAGAGAGACTATAATTGAATGGGACCAGGGAAAAGGAGAAAATAAGAGAGGTTAAAGGAATACGAGGATCCAGAAAGCAAGCATGGAAATGTAAAAAACAGATGTGAGAAAATTAAGGAAATTGAGAAAGAAAACGGGGTAGACAACTAAAAAAAAATAAAATAAAAAGACTAGCCAAAGATAGCTCTCTTGAAAACTTGCCACAGACTAGTTCACTAGGGCAAGAGCTGGATCACATGCTCTCAGCTTTTGGAAGGAGTTGGTTTAGGCTTCTTGTGCTGCAGTCAAGCACGTGAAATCTTCATTTCTCATATTAAATTGCTACACACATGAATTCAAGTACAGAGCTCTCCTCGCACAGCTAGAAGAAGAAGCACTCGCCACGTGGCACCTAGTCCTAGACGCTTTGTGTGTAAGCTCTGCCACAAAAACCTGACTGAAAAAGGACTTTGAGGAAAAAAAGAAATGCAAGGCCAGTAATTTAGCAGTACCCTGGGACAACACTAGAGAGCAAGACAGACATACACATGTGATTAGTAGGTATGTAGCAGACAAAGTCTGTTAAAGGTAAAAAAAATACCAAAGGAGCTTCTCCACTGCACAAAACCAGAGATAAGATTTTCTACACATTACAGAGTTACAAGGGAATCACAAGCCAAAGCAAAAGGTTCCTTTTTATTGTCAATGAGGAAAATAAGTCATCCTAGAACTTTGGTTGATATACCAAAACAGAGCCGAGCTGGATTAGAAAAACTGATATTTAATTGCAAAAAAAGCTAAGTGATCTGAAGGCATTTAAAAAGTTTGCTCATTTGAAGAGACAACAGAACTGGGTTTAGAAGATTAAAAAGTGGTCTTGCCTTTTAAAAAAGAAAAAAACCAAACAAAATCAGCAAAATAAACAGTGACTATGTCAGAAAGACTGAAATGAACAAAATAGGCGGATAAATTCTTTTTGTCTTAGCATGGACAGTGCTGCAGCAGCAGCACCTTACTATTTAGCTCTGATTTACTCTTTTAACTCGAATCTCATTTCTATGACTTAACACCCACATTTAGACACACAAAAATAAAGTCTACGACTTTCAAACAAAATGCAGCTTTAACCCATGTAAATAGGTAAGTTAGTCCAACATTCATTAAAAGGCACATAAAATTCTCATTTGTAGTAAGAAAAATACTGCAGATAGCACAAAAATCTTGCTGAAATTCAAGCCAAGCAGAAACCATTTCAGTAGCAACTAAATGACGTTTTTAGGTAGGAGGCAGGACATAACTTCGTAGGAGCATAAAATTCTTCTGATGACTCATCCCAAGGCTACCTATTGAAAACCTGCATAAATATCCGTGATAATTGCTACATAATCACTAAGTCATGCTGGCATGTGGGACTAATTTGTTTTAAGAGAGATGAAAAATGTGAATTGTCTCTTCAAGCAAGAGACCAGGGCAGGAAACCCTAAGGGAAGGAGTTCAGATTCTTGTTTGTGTGCATTATTGTTTTCAAGTTAAATCAAGTCAAGCTCACAAAGCAGGTCTGACTACACAATAATCTGTCTCCTTTGAGTGCTTTGGAGGAGTAAGGAAGATTTCTAGCTATTTCAACCCTCACTCAAAACATTCTTTTTGCTATATCGTTTCATGAAATTACTGGTATTACTGAAATTACCTCTTTTTGCAGATCTCTAACCATCACATTTTATAATAATGATGAAAGACAGCAGCAAGCATTTATTTTGGAAACCATAGGGCTAAGAAGATCTGACATCTCATCTGAAAGAAATGGCTTTTTACCCTATAAGAATGAAATTACATCTCCAAACTCCAGGTAATAAGGAGTCTTATGTTTGCTAGCCAGCATCCTAACTACTGTAGCTCTTCTTCTGAGAGTACTGGACATCTCCTTAGATGTTTAGATCAAAGCTTAGCTTTGTTCATGGCTGCAGTCACAGGCCCAGAACAGCCTGGTGCCAGACTGTAACACCCAGCAGGTTCCCAGGGAATGATCTAACACAAAGTCCTGCTGAGCCGCACATAAACTCCTTTTAAAACCCAGCTATTTTTCCAGCACATAATTCATCTTTTACCACCCCTTTCTGTGTCTGTCTGGGGACTCCTGAGAATAATGCTTAAAAAAGAGAAGCTCCAAATTTTCTCCAGGTCCCTGGGAATTTCTCCTGTAATTTAGTTCTTCCCCTAGGCCGAGAATTCTCCTCTGCTCATAAGTACATATAATAAACACATGTTTATCATATCCTCTTAAATCACTTTTTCAGTGATCTTGTCACAGAACATAAAGAAAATTGTTTTTATCTCCCCCTTTTAAACTCAAATCCATTGGAACAGCATGCAAAATGCAGCTTTGCTAAAAAACGGGTGAAAAAAGTGTCTCTGTGAAGAAGAAAGAATTGCACATGGTGTTTTTATTCCATATCTCCCCTACCCCTTCTAATCTGTACCAATTATTCAGTCCCAGAAAATACTAAAGCTTTTACTTGATTGTCCCTGACTCCAGCTTGATATGGGCCCTGTTTCCTGACAACTGCCTTGCAAAGAGCCACCTGGCCCAGCTGCAGCTAATGCACAACTAACAACCAACCAAAGGAGCTCCTGCAGCTTGATGTAAATTGTTTGTGACTGCTTTACCCTACAACAGACCCCATTACAAATGGTAGGGCTGTGTTTCCATCCTGGGATGGTTGATTCCAGGTATACTCCCTACAGCTGAAAGCAAGCTGCACTCTGCTGCCAGAGGGATCAAGAAGAACTCACGGGCGGTGTAAATGGTTGTGTGACATTTGGCAGCCTTTGACTCCAGTTCATTTTGGATTTCCAGCATGTCTGGTACAGCAGCACTCACCACAGTGTGACTTCATTCAGGCCACGATTGTCCACTGTTAGTCACCACTGTCTTAGACCTTTGCACTGGGTGTATGCTTGGAAGGCCAAGGGGTGAGCAGGTCCTGCTGATCACTCCTGGGCTGTCCAGTCCCCAGATCAACATGAGGATGGAAACCAGGGAGTCTCAATTGGTGCAATATTGTTGCCGGTGCATTGTCATGGTAGCAATAGGAATCTGGTCTTCTTTAAACACAGCAACCAAACCACAGACAGGTCATCTGGAGACCAGGCAAGCTAGACAGCTGTTTAATCTTGTCTGTACTCAAGGCATCATACTATGCACCCATGATACCCTCTTGGGTCTTTGAAGTACTCTTCCCTGAAGCAGTCTATGCCAATGATGCAGAGAGACTCCAGACCAGTCAGAGTAGGATGCTTTTACCACTCTTTCCCAGTTAAACTTACCTCAGCCTACAAGCCAGAGAGTTTTTGGGATCTTTCTGTCACTTAAGAACTGCAGATGGATTCTGTCCCTTTATAGTCTGGTGGCATTAGGGTACACTGTGAGCAGATGTCCACAAGAGCTTTATATTCCTGTGGGGCTCATGAGCCAGGCCACATGAACCCCACAGTCCAGTTGTCCCTTTCCTCCACCTGGCCAAAGGCAGGGCCCCTCTATTCCTGGTTGGAGTCTTCATTACTCAATATTTGTTACTGCAAAATAGACAAAGCCTCTTTGTCAGGGTCAAAGGTACAATCGGCTCTTTTAATCCACTCAACAGACACTGAAGCAGTGATTTTCCTGGATGGATGCTTTTGAACTGTTATTTTCCTTTCGGTTCCTGTATCCAAGTTTCTAGCCTCCAGGTAGGTTTACCATCCCACTTCCTCATGGTCACACAGGAAGAACCACAGGATCATATTTGGTGTGCAACACTGGTACCCTTTCTCTTGAATAGACCAAGGCTGATTCTTCATAGCTGAGGCCTTGTTAGGAGTGTGAGAGGATGACCCAGCTGTTCCTCAGATTGCTCAGACATTTTTTTGGTCAGTCTGTCCACGGCTGAGACACAGCACCATGCAGCGAGATAATCTTCATACTCTCAAAGCTGTCTGGCCAATTCATCTGCAGTCGGTGCCACCGTGTCTGTACAGAGGTTATCACCAGAGTGTGGGCAATGACATTGGTGCATTTTGTACAACTTTCACCATGTGGACTACATGCCCCAGATTTCATCGGGGTCTTTGGATGCTAGTCGTCATGTAGATTATTACAGGTCACCTTCGAGATGGGTAATTCCTTCAGATACTGGATACTTCTCTCAATGTTGGTCCATTTTCCATTTGCTTAAGGAATATGTGAATTCTTTCTGGAAGGGACACGTCCTTCACACTTGTTTGACCTTTTTAACAACAATTGGGGGGGGGGGGGTGTCCACCTTAGCAAACCTAACATAGCTTTTTATAGCTGCAACTGCTGATTCAGCACAGTAGCTAAGCATTAGTATCTGGCACAGAGGCACTGGGAAAAGGAAGATGCACCCATTTGGTCTGTTTATTTTTGAAAGCTTCCTCATTATCATTGTTTTTGTGGGTTCAAGCTCTGTAGGCCTGTCAGGAGATAAAGATGCCTTTCCTGGCTGCTGAAGCCAGTCTCCAACATCTGCCCTGTCCAGAGGGAAAGAAAGCTATGTTAAAAGAAGAAAAAAAACCCACCATAATTGTTAGCTATTTGCTAGTATGTTTAGGCAATGAGATCAGAGCGGTCAAGACGAAGAAAAGTTTGCTCAGTTCTGATTAAGAGAACCAAAAACTTCTGGCACATAGGTTTTCATCTTACAGTAAATCAAAGGAGCCTCTTATGAACAAAGGCCCTTTCATATTTTACAAACTATAAAACACTCCAGTGGGTGTTTACTTGCAAATGACAAAAGGAATGACATTCAGATTTCACAGTACATTGAAAAACACTGGTCAGAAGTTAGTTTATGTTTAAAAGCAGTTATTGTAAACCCGATTGTATAACATGCTGATCTTTAACAGCAAACATCTGGTTATCCCTCCCAGACATTTGTTTTCCCACTTTTCTTCTAACAAAATGCTTTGAGTACTTGGGAACAAAAGTGTCTCCATGCCGTGTTCCATCTACATGCACATAAAGTCAATGTGTGAGCATTTTCCAGGCACATTGCATGAAAATTCATGTGGTTTTACTACCAACAATCTACCCCAGAGATGAGAGAGATGTCTGACACGCAGCACAGGTAAGCAGAGCCTCATTTTCATGTCTGTATTTCAAAAGGCTTTTCTTCAAACTATTCCAAGTTGTCTATAACCTTTGGAATATTGTCTAGAAAAATTATGACAAACATTTTCTTCTGGACCTGTCTGCTAGACTGAAAATCAACATTGATTCCCAGCAAATGGCCAGCCAGGACATGCACAGGAAGGATTGTCACTGAGTTGCATATCTGAAGACCAAAGGTTTAAATGCCCATATTAGCAAATGCTCACGTCACTTTCTATAATGGTGATGGTAGGTTCAAAACTGTAATTAATCTGACAAGCTCCACCGAAACCTGGAAAATAGAGCAAAGTCCAAGTAGGGCTCTTCCTTCTCATGATTAGGTCAATTAGCTCCAAGAACCTGGAGCTCTCTGTCTGGTGGGTGTAATTGTGGTACCTTTAAATCAAAATCAATCAAGAAAACAAAATACAAACAAACTGAGAGGAAATTGCCCTTTGCAAATTTTAGTCAACCCCTTCATTGACCATTCCTGATTTTAGCAGGATGTATTCAGATGCATTAGGATTAATACAATAATTGGGATATAATAATTAGGACACCGTGCTGTGCAGAAGAGAAACCTGGAGCAGGTCAGCAGCTGTGAGAGCTGGGAACATAGGAAAAACAGTGTGTAGTCATTGAGGGTGGAGGAGGTACCCCATGTTATTCAAAAGCCATGTGATAGGATGAGTAGATGCCACAGTCAGGGGAGGCCCTTCCAGCCTCCAGCCACAGGAATGGCTGCCGGCAGGGCTCTCCGCAGCTCCGTGTCCTGTTCCAGGTCAGTTTGGGCACCTCACTGTAACAAGAAAGTAGCTGCACCCCTATTGACTTTTTCCTGGGGAAATGAAAGGAAGAAACGTGGCTGCCATCAAGAGATAGTAGGTCTCGTCTCACTTGTTAGGCAATGAGTTCAATTTCTGCTGGCTGCAACATGTTCCCTCTCTCATCAGTGGAGCCTGCAATTGGAGCGACTGCTCTGTTAGGTTGCTGTTTTTCTGTTTGTTTAGGATGGGGAGAATCATGCTGCGGAAGTGCCTGTTTCTCTCCTTTAGCTACAGATAGCGTCTAGCTGACATTCTGCCAGCTACAAGCATCTGCACTGGTCAGATGAGATCCTTTTGAAACAAATGGTCAGGAAGGGCAAGCTCAGAGCATTTGGGTGACTTGGCTAAATCACCCAAATCAGATCTTTCCAGCAGGTATGAATCACGGGGCTGAGGAGGGCTTAAATGTTTCTGGGAAACAACGTGGTTTGGATTTTACTTAACAGAAGAATCACTAAGCAATGTTTACTCTCTGGTCTGCATCATCAGTAATGTGTATTATGTCATTCACCCTGACAATGCCATTTCTAATGGAGTCCGGTGGACTGATGCTGGCTTGATGCCAGGGGCTCCCCCAAGCCACTCTATAACTCCCCTTCCTCAGCTGGGCAAGGGCGAGGAAATATAAGGAAAAGTGGTGGGTTAAGATAAAGACAGGGAGAGATCACTCACCTGTTACCGTCACAAGCAACACAGACTCAACTTGGGAAAATCAGTTTATTTTATTATCAGCCAGATCAGAGTAGGATAATGAGAAATAAAACCAAATCTTAAAATCACCTTCCATGCATCCTTCTCTTCTTACTGGCCTTAACTTCACTCCCCAATTTTCTACCTCCTCCCAGGCAGCACAGGGAGATGGGGAATGGGGGACTGCAGTCCATTCCTCATATGTCCCTGCCACTCCTTCCACCTCAGGGCCAAGACTCTTCACATTCTTCCCCTGCTCCAGTGTGGGGTCCCTCCCACACTAGACAGTCCTCCATGAGCTCCTCCAAAGTGAGTCCTTCCTACGGGCTGCAGATTTGCAGTTCTTCGCAAATTGCTACAGCATGCATCCCTTCCACAGACTCCAGTCCTTCAGGAACAGGCTATTCCAGCACAGGTCCCCTGCAGGGTCACAATTCCTGCCAGGAAACCTGTTCCAGTGTGGACTCCTCTCTCCATGGCTCCACAGGTACTGTAAGAGCCCTGCTCCACCATGAACTTCTCTTGGGATCACAGCCTCCTTTAGGCATCCACCTACTCTGGCCTGGGGTGTTCTATGGGCTGCCAATGGATCTCTGCTCCACCGTGGCCTTCCATGGGCTGCAGTGGGACAGCCTGTCTCACCATGGGCTGCAGGGGAAGCTCAGCTCTGGCACCTGGAGCACCTCCTCCCCTGCCTCCTCACTGACCTTGGTGTCTGCAGACCCGTGGCTCTCGCATATTCTCACTCTGCTCTTCTCTGCTCCTGAGCAGAGACTTTTCCCTCTTCCTAAATCTGTTATCCCAGACGTTCTTTCACCATCACTGATGGGTTCAGCCTTAGCCAGTGACGGATCTGTCTTGGAGCCGGCTGGAATTGGCTCTGTGCTTCTGGCAGCTTCTCACAGAAGCCACCTGTAGTCCCCTGTCTTCCAAAACCTTGCCAAGTAGACCCAGTACATGGAAAATATGGAATGGCACAAGTAGTGGAAGAAGTGCAAAATTTAGGCAAAGGGTCTGATGGGAGGCCAGGCCTGGGAGCTGCTGGTGTGTTTGCTGGCTGAGAAGGTAGAGTACCCTGGAGCAGGGGGCTTCCACTTGATCCTAGCCATTTCTGCCTTCTAGAGAGATCCTCACCTAGAGCAATATAAATGTAAATTGACAGTGTTCACTAAAGCTGCACAGGATGAAAACCCAGGACATTTCCAGAGTTGTTTCTCAGGGAATTCAATTTCTCCTAGCTCTAACATTGCATCAAAGAGAAATCTACAATAACAGGGTCACAGGAGATGCAAACCTCATCTGTACAGGTTTTCAGATGTATTTTCTCTGAATAATGTCAGCTGTGGTCTTGCAACTCCAACTCTTATCCGCTCATAAGTATTTTTTTAAGACGAAGTGATAATGAAATATATACAAACATGAGTACTGAAGGGATATAAGTATTCTAATGACAATGCCCACTAGTATCAGTGAAAGTCAGTGTCTATCAGTCTGAAATGTCACTCTGACACTGCCATTCACATTAGTGTACTTGTGCCCAAATTCTGTGCAGTCTTGACAGATCAGTGTCTGGGCTCACCCAAGGGGGTCGCTGTAGGTTGACGATTAAAAACCTGTAGTGCCCTGGCTAAGACTGAGATTGTGCTAAGTATGTGCAAGCACATAGTCAAAAAAATGGACATCTGAAGTCCATGGCGGCACACCTGGTAAAATGTGAAACAGATTTCTTCTAACTCATGCGCCCCACAGAAGCCACACTATAGAGAAAATCTTACACCTGAGTCTCATCTTGACACAGCCAACATGCAGAGGGGGTATCTACCTAAACTGAAGTTAAGAAGTGGTCTACACTCAGTTGTTTAAATGGACTAAGAAGATCCCTTCTCGGATGAAGGCGCATGCTAATCCAACCAGCAAAGCCCCGTGTCTCTGCAGATTGACCCATTGCCTGTCCTCCTCCATGAGAATCCTGCTCATGAATCTTATTTTTCTGCTGCATTCTGATGCCTTCTCCTGTCAGCAGTCCACCAGTGTGTGATCTTGACTGGTCTCCCTCTTTCCACAGCATGAAGGTTCAGGTACAATGTTAAATGTAATTAGATTGCTGTCTTTGTTAAAACAAATTATTTTTCCTACTTTTTATGGAAATGTCCAATTGCTAAACATAGCCCGAAAAGTTGACAAACAACTTGTTTGTGAATAAAGAGATCTACAAATATGTAAACAAAGAATGGGAAAAAACGTGATCAAAAAAGTTAATTCTGAAAACATTTCTTGCTTGACTTCCGAGGTGACCGCTAGATTGAAGAGTACATGTTGTAACATTTAGAAAACACACAGTGGGGACAGACAAGGTTTTCCATTTGTTTGTTCTGTCTGTTAAAATTATACTGTGGTTTTTGAATAATAAATCATGGAGTGGAGCTGGAGCTGCATTAGCTGTACTACACAACCTCCCTCCTGCACACAAAGTGAAAATGCAATCCATTTGTGTCCTATGGTGAAGTTAATATGTCCACCTGCGTATCCTTCAGTCGGCAAACAGAGAGCAGGTGAAATCAGGAGGAAAATTAAATGAGATCAAAAGACATGTTCAAAAGAAGGGCTGAAGCCATCTGGAATCCCTCAGAGCTGCCAGCTACACAATCAAGACCTGCTGGCATCCTAAGTGGAATTTCTTGCTTCTCTTTCTTCTGGAGCTGGAGGAAGTTCAGATGAACTCTGGGAGAACAGTTGGCACTTTCTTTGTAAGGACGCTCACTGTTCAGAGAGGTGAGATCAGACACATTTCAAGGACATCCAGATCTGGACCCTGAAACGTTGCTGCTTTTGTTTAGGGAGCTCTTCCAAAACAAAAAGAAAAAAAAAGCAAGAAAAAAAAAAAAGCAGTGTATTAATCTCTGTTTTTCCATTGTTCCATAATACACTTTGAGTGTCCTACATCTTTCTTTAACTGAAGCAGAACTAATCTAGGAAGCCCACAGGAAAATTTGTTTGGCTCTTTGTTTGGAAAGTCTCTTTATTTAAAAGAAGCAAAATAAACAAAATAAGTCCCAGGACTTTGATTTCAGAGAAACTAGTCTGGCTGCATAGTAAGTAAGAAAGCTATGGATTGCCCTGCCACGATTGGGATAAGATGTGCAAATCCATGACAGAATGAACAGGATTAGAAAGCTAAAGTAAATAAATATGCATCTTTAGGCCTAAAGTCAAAACTAGAATTACAGGGAGCCATGTACTTCAAACAGACATCCAACAAAATTTACATATCATGAAGGAATGCTGTGCTCCTCTTCCCCCCAGCTTTCAAAGCAGGGTTGGCAAAGGGACAATTAATGCAACAGATTTAACACAATTCTGAAGTGGCTTCAGCTTTAAACTTTTGGTGAACTGAGTATCTCAAACTGTATCTTGAACACTGCATTCAGAAAGATGCACCACTTGGGAACAGGGCTATTCCCCTTGGAAACAGAATGTATCCCAGGGGGCATTTTTTGTTTTGGGTAAGGAGCAGGACAGTTCACAGAAGTCTTGGGTAGAAGAGGGGAGTTGGCTGTTCCTGATGGACTGCCAAAGGATGGAAAAAGATTTTCAAGTGTGTTTGTCTTTTCATCTAGCTACT
>VYZR01060646.1:5590-15695 GCA_013400675.1 Oxylabes madagascariensis
ATGTGGGCAGGTGGGAAGAGCACGACCGGTCCCGGGCTGGCCCCCCCCAGCAGGGGCGGCAGGGCCGGCCGGGCCGCCAGGCCCGGGGGCCACACGGCGGAGCGGGACCGGCCCTGTTACCTGTTCAGCTGCCTGGATGGAAAAGGGAGGTTCCTTGGGAGTTTCCGATATTTAACCCCTGGAAGTTCACGTAGACGTACTCTGTAACTTCCTGAAAACTCACTTCCTGCTCAAACCACGACAGATTTTAAGTGCGATTAGGTGTCATGCTCTAGCTTTAACTCAAACTAATTTACTTCAGCAACCAAAGGAACAAGACTTCTTTGACAATAATAGTATTGCTGTACTCTGTAAATTGAACTAACAAATGACAAGAGGGGAAGGAAAAGAGCTAAAAACAATCTAAGGAAAGTTTCAATTTTAAAAATCCAGTGAGATTAAGCAAGAAAGGGCAACACGGCTCCACATTGTGATGAGATAATTAATTCCTTGGGATTTGAAGTCCAGCCAACTGTTTCTCTTTATCTTGAGATATCCCCAGGACAGTTTTTCCTTTTTTCGATTGCAGTAAGTCTTCATGGAATGGCTGAAGATAAATTCTTTGCACTAAAATCCACAATTAAATTCCAAGGCTTATTTTGTCTGTGCTGTGAACATAAACCAAGCCACTCAGTCCACATTTAAAGTCAATCATATTGTACTGCTTCTCTGCTCTAACACATTAAAACACACAGACACTGGTCATTTTAAATATGTCTCTTTCAAAACTTGTGTCTTAGACTATATTTCCAATTAATTGCTTATGGATAAGGATAAAGGATAAGGCTAATGTTGGACACATTCATAATGCTTTGGTTATCCCTGACTAGCTACAAGGGCTTTAGGGGAGGAATGCAGCTTAAACCAAATGCATAATACTTTCTGCCTTAACCTTCCTTGCAGCACACATCAATTCCTGCAGAGTTTTACTTTTGGTTTTACTTTTTGGTTTTACTTTTGCCTTTTAGAGTAGATGCTCGTGGACAAGTGGAAAGTAGGAAATGTGGCTGTTGCTATACTATGCTGTTCTGTGAAATGCATGAAGAAATAAAATGAAGAAAAGTAGGAAAATAAATGCCTTTAAGTCACAGTAAATATTTATGCAAGTAATAAATGCAAAGGAATCAAAGGAAAATGCATCCATATACTTCTAGGCATTTGGCCTAGTTCACACATTAGATAGTATGCTTTCTCCCTTACTAGATTGTAATAGACATCACTACAATTTTTCACACTTAGAGAACACAATCCCATTAAAAATGGTGCTACTTCACTGAGACCTTCCCAAACAGTTAACATCCTTTATGAAAAAATCAGTACATCTACAACATTATGAATTTCATTTTATCAAGGCATGTGTGTCTAAAGCACATCTGCATATGGAGCCAATAAACAACAGATTTTGGACTCACTCTGCTTTAATACTTGAAAATGTAAAATTTCAATTACATGGGATGCCAAATTTCCAAATCCAGGCATCAAGACAAATTGTCAACACCCCCAATACCAACAGGTAGAATAATATTTAAATCATTGTGCATTCACCACTCCCTAGGCCACCTCGAACCTGCATGACCCACATAGCTACAAAAGTACAGGGCTGACTCTTCCTACTTTTTTATTGCATTTTCCTGTAAAAAGCAGCAGGGCCAGAAGTCTGTGTACCCATAAGACTTGCTGGAACACAGTGAAAGATTCTCACATCCCATCAAATCTTGGGTCCTAAATTATATGCCCAGGTTCCTTATGCTTGAATGTGAAAGAGAACCACCATGCTAAGCCCCTGTTCTCAGCCTTCAAAATGGGCTGTATTAGCTGTTTTAAGTTTGCATGGAAAAGCTTTGGTAGCAGAAGAGATAATAAACTCCAAGGCAGGCTCGCCACTGGCCATAGCCAAGATGACCAGTGATGAATCCAGCACCTCTATGATATTTAAGAAGTGGGGAAAGTGACTGTGTACCAGCAGTGAGAAAACGTGAGAAGAAGAACTCTGGCAGGTTGGTGCAGAAGGAGGGGAAAGAGGTGCTCCAGGTGCCAGAGCTAAGATTCCCTTACAGTCCATGGTGAAGAGCATGGTGAGACACCTGTGCTTCTGTAGCCCATGGAGGACCACAGCAGATGTGGACTGGACAGAGGGACTGAGTCCTGGAGGACTCCATGCAAGAGCAAATGAATGCCCAAATGTGGCTGTGACCCCACAGGAAGCACGTGCTGGAGCAGGTTTCTGGAAGACCCTGTGGCCTCACAGGAAGAGGATCCCACTCTGGATCAGCTTTGCTGGCAGGACGTGTGACCCTGCTGGGGGCCCACACTGGAGCAGCCTGTTCCAGACAGACTGCCCCATGGGAGGGTCCCACACTGGAGCAGTTTGTGAGGAACTGCAGTCTGTGGAAGGACTAACACTGGAGAAATTCATGATGGACTATCTGCCGTGGGAGGCTTCCTGCTCTGGAGTAGGGCAAAGTGTAAGGAATCCTCCCCATGAGGAGGAAGGGGAAACAGAAAACATGTGATGAACTGGCCACAGCCCCCATTCCTTGTCCCTCAGTGGGGAGGAGATAGAGGAGATGAGGAGTAAAGTTCAGCCCAAGAAGAAGGGCTGAAGGGGAAAAGTATCTTTAAGATTTGTTTTTATTTCTCATTATTCTTTTCTGATTTGATTGGTAATAAGTTAAACTAATGTCTCCAATTCTAATCTGTTCTTCCCATGATCTGTAACTGGTGAGAGATCTCTCCTGGTCCTTGTCGTGCCCCTTGAGCCTTTCATTATATTTTCTTTCCCCTGCCCAGCTGAGGAGCAGGTGTGATAGAACAGCTTTGGTGGATACCTGGTATCCAGCTATTCCAGAAATAAAGTTTTTTCAGTCCAAGTGAAATGTTCTTTTGCTGTTTTCTATTACTGTAGTTACTAAGGGCATCTACATCTACTAGGATTTAAGGCAAATCAGCATCTGTCAGAGAAGCAAGTTCTATCTGTTGCATAACATTTAAATAAAGCTGCAAGATGTTTATAGGTTTTTATAACATGTATTTTGGATGCAATTTGCTACACACACTTCTTTTTGAGATAAAATTCAGTTTAAAAATGCCAGCTTATGCAGATATTCTAAGCTGAGAGTCTTCATTTTTGTAATTTAGTTTATCTGCTGCTTTTACAACAATCTAGAACGGAAGGGAAAAGTACAATGTAGACAAAGGATCATATTCATTAACTTATCAGTTGAAGACAGAACTGTTATTACAATACTTGAATCAATTCCTAACCAAGACAGCAACTTGATATCTCCAGTGAGTCACAGAATCATTGAGTCATAAAATACCCTGAGTTGGAAGGGACTCATAGTCCCTTCCACCAAAGTCTGACTCCTGGCCCTGCACAGGACTACCCCAAAATCACACCATGTGCCTGAGAGTGTTGTCCATACAGTTCTTGAGCTCTGTCAAGCTTGATGCTCTAACCACTTCCCTGGGGAGCTTGTTCCAGTGCCCAACAGCCTCTGGGTGAAGAACCTTTTCCTAATATCCAACCTAACCTCACAGACAGAGCTTCAGGCCATTCCCACTGGTCCTGTCACTGATCATCACAGAGAAGAGATCAGTGTCTATCCCTCCTCTTCCCCTTTGATGCAGCTGTAGACTGTGATGGGGCCTCTCCTCAGCCTCCTCGTCTTCAGGCTGAACAAGTGACCTCAGCCGCTCATCATAAGGCTTCCCCTCTACACTCTTTGCTTGGGTTAAAAAAGTGTCAGTTGTTCTTCCAAGAATTGCTCACTTTTACTGAGGCAGGTTTCTGTCTTAGGTAAAACCTATCAGTTCCCCACACTCTTTCTCTGAGTTTGACTGTGGTCCAGTTTTGAAAGAACCAGACTACTGCAGAAGTCCAGGGCTCTGAAGTCAAACCCATCTCAGTGAAATTCATGTCAAATTGAGGTGTTCATCTGACTTTGTTTCCATTGGTTTGGTTGTTTAACCAGTTAAACCAATTTGTTTAACAACCAATAGGCTCTAAGTTGACTATTTTGGTTAACCCTTTTTCTTCTCTGCGCAAATTCAGCCAGGCCACTCAATCCCACAGTTGCTCTGTAGATATTTAAACTCACCTTTGCATAGTTTCAATTTATTTATGATATTAACAGTGGAAATTGTTCATTCATTAAACTCTCTTGTGTTCACACCTGGTTGGAACTATGACAGATTGTGTCATATAATCCACCCCTTCATTCACAATAATAACTCGTTATACTAATATATTCACAAGAATCTACCATATATTTACAGAAATCTACATTAAATGAAAAAATTATTCTGATTTTACAAACTATTTCCAGGCTTTATTTCCTTCAGCTATTCAATATGAAATCAGCTCAAACTCTTTTCATTTTTAATGAAGAGTTTCTACAGACTCCATAACGTATGGAGAAAGAAAAATGATGCTCCAGCATGCACTTCACAGTGTTTAATTCTATTACATATTGATAAAAGTGTTTGGATTTTCTCTTCATTTACTACTCATGCACTTCCAATATACCCATAACTCCTCTGCTCCACCAGCTTCAGAATTTATGGATGATAAACAAAACAGCAGAACCCATCCAGGAAGCTGAACAAACTTTTTGAAACAAGATGCTTTCTGTTCCTTCAATGTCTGTCCTGCATTTTTATAACTTGCCTTCCCTACTTCCTCTTCAGTCAATAATACCTAGCTGTCATCAAAATGGAACTTCATCTGACAAGTCAAGAATCAAAACATGCCATTATGTCTCGACCTAGTGTCAAATTTTCTAGCTGAAAAGAGGCAAGAGGGAAAAGCATAACACTCCTTAAAGCCATAGCTGGATGTTTCCAGAGCAATAACAGCAATTATTGGCTGAGGCACAGATACAGATGAGCCTCTGTCCTAGGAGAAGGCACAGAAGCATGAAATGAATGAGAAGTAATTGCACCATATCAGCAAAGTAATAACCTCCCTTAGACTGGAAGTAAAAAATAAGAGGAGTCTTTTCTTTTGATTGTGGTAAGAGTATATCCTACTGAAAAAAAAACCAAAAAAAACAAAAACGAAAATGAAAACCAAAACAAAAACCTATATTTCCTCAGTAAAATCTATTTAGGGAACAAATATATTTTACATTACAAAAACATTTGTATTACAGAATCTAAATTCCCTGTTCTACTTTGGAAATACCTTTAAGTTCTCAAAGATGCTGAGCAATTCTAGACAAAATTTATTTAAATCTCTCATTTTCATCCCAGTACGTATGTGAGCTATTAAATGCTTATGACAGAGGATAAAGAGAGAACAAATATACATCATCAGGATATGGTTTTGCTCTTAAATGCCTAACTTCAACACAACATAGTTATTTCATGGGTTATTGCACTCTCTGTGCAACTTGTAGCACGGGAAGTATTGTGTGACTACTTCTGATTGACTCAGCAGGGCTGAGGTACCCAAAGAAAGAGGTAGGATTTTAACTCACCGCAAAATTTAACAACCATGTGCCATAAAAATCCGGCTCCCTCAGTTACAGCAATCTGCGGGCAGCTAAAATCCTGATGGGGACCTAAGTGCATGATCTACTAACCTACTCTGTGTGTCAACATCGTTAAGAAAAACAATAATGAAAACTGATACTGAAGGGCTCTTTTTTTTTGGTGATCATGAAGCAGCACACAAAAAAAATCTACCCTCAACACCGGCTGGTGCTGGTTATGACCTAAGTCCACTTATGAAGGGGTAGCCTGCCTGCCAGGAAAGGCTGTTCTGATGGTAGGAGGGTTGTTTTTCTTCTCACTGTCATGGTTTGACACTGGCACAGTGCCAGGCACCCAAGAAAGCTGCTCACTCAGCCTCTCTTACCACAGCTGGGCAGAGGAGAGAAAAAAAAAATCAACAAAGGGTTCATGAGTTGAGATAAGGACCAGGAGAAAACACTCCAAGGTCAAAACTGGCTCAGCTTAGAAGTACAAAGTGAACTTATTACTAACAGAGACAGAGAAGGATAATGAGAAGTAGAATAAGATCTTAAAAAACACCTTTTTTTCCCCACCCCTCTCTCTCTTTCCTAACAACAGTGCAGGGAGACAGGGCAGTGTGGGTTTGGTCAGTTTATCACCTGAGGTTTTCTTCCACTGCTTCAGGAGGGAAGTCCTTCCCCTGTGAAACCGTGGGGTCCCTCCCACAGGAGTCAGTTCTCCATTAGCTTCCCCGGCGTGGCTCCACTCACAGGAGCAGCAGCCAAACCACACCTGCTGCAGCATGAACTGCCCCCAAGGGCAGACAGCGCTCCCAAAAGTGCTGCAGCGTGGGTCTCTCTTTCCACGGGGTGCAGTCCTCCAAGGACAGGTTGCTCAGGCTGGAAGCAGGGGCCCTCTCTATCTCTGGAAGCAGGGACCCCCTCTCTCCACCAGGTCTTCCACTGGATCACAGCCTCCTCCAGGTATCCACCCGCTCCAGCATGGGCAGCTCCCCCATGGGTTGCATGCAGATCTCGGCATTTCCCTTGGATCCCCATGGGCTACAGGGGCTCAGCTGCCTCACCATGATCTTCACCACAGCCTGCAGAGGGATCTCGGTTCCGGCACCTGGAGCACCTCCTGCCCCTCCTTCTCCACTGATCCTGGTGTCTCCATGTTGTTTCCCTCACATGCTCTCACCTCCTCCTCTTCTCTGACTAGAAGAAAAAAGCTGTAATTTGTTCTGATTTTCTTCTTAAATCTGTTATCACAGAGGCATTACGAGCCTCTCTCATTGGCCCAGTTTGGCCAGCAGCATGTCCATCTTCAGAGCCATTAGGGTTTGGGTCTGCTGGACATGGTGGAAGCTTCCAGCAGCTTCTCACAGGAGCCACCTCTGTCAACCCCCACTAACAAAAACCATGCCGGGCAAAACCAACATGTTCACCCCTGCCATGTGTCTCTTGTTTATGGACTATAGGAGTCTACAACTATAGGGGCAGACAGCCATGGGATATATGTATAAAGTCAAAGTGTTCTACAGGCGGTTAAGTAAGGAAAAAAATTACGAATGGGAAATGTTTTTATCTAAAAGATGCTCTGTAGGGAAACTATTGCATCTATAGGAACTACTGCTGAAAGATTTCAGATAAAACCGTTGAAAAATGTTACTGCAAAAAGTAGTGTCCCTCACATTAGCACTTTCTGATTCAAAGCCCAATTATCCAGTACATGACGTCATTCCACAAGAATGACAGTGAATGTAATGAAGTCACACCTCAGCTATATTTGTAGAAATTAAAATTCTACAAATAAAAATTTTATAGCCATTTACTAAAGAGACACTTTTTTCCTCTGAATACACAGAATTTCCCAAAACAACCATGAGAGAGCAGCCATCAGAGCAAAGACTAAGGAAGAAAAAATTTGAAGCCAACTCAAAACAGAGTAAAAAGACTTGGTATCTGAATCAATGTTACATTAAATAAGAAATTTAATCAAATTAATAGAGTCCTACAATTAAAATTTTCTATGTTTCAGAAAATTAATTTGAAACATATACTCCAAACTTTTACTTTCATTTTATCCATGCATAGAATTAACATTGAAGCTGTTGCTCTTTTGTCTGACTTGAGCACTTCAATCTGATCATGACATCATGTCTTTGCTGAAGTATAAGGAAAACTCAAAACCAAAAGCTGAAAAGAAAAAACGTGGACTATTATTCCAGGTAGAAAATAACTATATTTAAAACTATATTAAATACTTACATGGACAAAATGAGTAAATATTTATTTTAAACTTTAGAACCTACCCCATCAACAAGCACTATTCTCAGTTTAGGACTAGCTCACCAGTTACAATAAAATAAAGGTAAAACAGGGTTGATGCCCTGGTGCCCTGGGATAGAGATAATTTTTTCTTAATAGCTGGTACAGTTCCATGCTTTAGATTCAGTATGAAAATAATATTGAAAACACATTGATGTTTTGGTTGTTGCTATGCTGAGTTTATTCTAAGTCAAGAAGTTTTTCAAGTCTCATATTTTGCTAGTGAGGAGCTTGACAAAAAGTTAGAAGGGAGCATCACCAGGGAAGGTGACCTGAACTGGCCAAAGAGATATTCCACACCATAGAATGTCATGCCCAGCATATAAACTGGAGGCATTACCCAGAAGGGGTGTAGATTATAGCTGGGACAGGCCTGGCATCACTCGGAGAGAAGCAGCTGTGTTGTGAGTCACTTCTTTGCATTATTATTTGCATCAGAGAATTTCTCTCTCTCTGTCCCTATTTGTATTATCATTTTCAGCAACACCAGCAGAATTACTACTGTATTTTACTTTGTTTCAATTATTAAACTGTTCTTATGTCAATCCACGGGTTCTACAGGTTTTTTCTTTATTCCACTCCCCATTCCTGTGGGATGAGGGGGAAGTGAGTGAGTGGCTGTGTGACACTGAGTTGCTGCAATTAATCCACAGCAGTTGGGTCAGTCATCCTTCCAGTCTATGACCCTGTCCAACAATACATTGGATCAGGATAATTTAATTTTCAGACCCTAGTCTATTCTTAGCATTGAAACAAATGCACTAAGGGTTGCGTTCTTTGCAGCTGTAAAATGGAGCATGCAGTGTGTCATTATACCATGGCCTCATGGCTCTTACCTCACTCTACCAACCTCGCAGAACATGGCAAGGTAGCGGCATCTGTCTCAGACTTAAATTAAAGCTAGAAAGAGCACTTAACAGTTTTATTGCACACTCACCACAAAAAAGAAGTTCTCTAAAATTCATAAGACCCTAATCATACCAGCATGTGTTCACCAGGCAACACACCATCTGTAATACAAGACCAAGCATTTAAGTATGAGATTAAAAAAGTAATTTTCCAGCTGCTCTTCCCTTCCAGGTATTTGCATATAAAATTTACATAGACGATAAGGAAATTAGGTTTCTTGAGAAAGATCAATTTGCTTATTTACAAAGATTGGAGACTTAAATTATAGGAAATTATTATCCTGGAGTTAATGTTCCTTCATAATTGTTTATATTCTGTAATGTGAACAACACGAATTCACTGCAAAATACAGTGTTGCTGATTTTAACTCAAATAGTTGATTAAGTATTTTGCATTAAAAAAAAACCCCCAAACCAGACCTGAAATATCTGCAGGAAGAGGAGGTTGTTTTAGAATGCTTACCATCACAACACTGAATATCCTTAAAGCTCACCCCTGCGCTATGAATTTATACTAAGTGAACTTTTACACCACTTTGGCCCACTTTTGAACTATTAGTCTTTNACAAGATATACTCCTGTAGGTTTTTTATTTTCCTCATTTTCAGTCTACAGGGATGTTCCCCAGAACAAAAAGAATTCAGGGTAGGCTCACATGCATAAACTGAAAATTTCTGAGGAGGAGATCACTGGGGGGAAGGAGGTTATTTATTCATATGTATCAGAACCTTAATTAGAAAATCTAGCCCAAAACATTTACAATATCACTACCAACTGCTATAGAAATAGCTGTCAGTCACAAGACAAAACATTTTGGACTTCAAGGAAACCATTATGCTACACAACCGAAAGTGTACTTCAAAGAAATTGTTACGCTACACAACCAAAAAAGACCAAAGAGAAAACCCCTAATAAATTCAGTATGCCAGACATATTTTTCTTTCAGCACAGTCAACTTCTCTCACTGTACAAAAGAAACTTCAGGTCTGGTTGTCAGCAGGTTATCCAAAATCTTAGCTATTAGGACAATACCTTATTGTGAAGTGACTCTTTTAAAGATGAATCTCCCAGATTGCCCTAGAGTAGGCCAGTAAGGTTTTGCTGTCGACAGACAGGTCTCATCCTTCAGAAGACCTCACTGCCCCTTTGCAGACAAAGAAAACCTCTGCTGTAGTAAAGCATGCTGCCTTGGCTCATCCTCCTCTCAGAGATGTTGCCACCTACAGTGAACTACAGAGGGCTTTCCAGAAACTCTGGTCAGAGTGGGAAAAGTGTTCCAGGTGTATGTATTCATTTTCAGACAATTCTTACGGAATTGTCATGCTAACACTCAGCTAGATTTTTTGTATAAACATGTTAAAAACCATGTTT